>JANHQD010002458.1:0-40348 GCA_024721195.1 Marasmius sp. AFHP31
TTGCAAGGACAACCCTACCACTGGCTAGGCTGTCAGTGCAATAAGGATCTTGACCTAATGTCCTAAAGCGCTAGACGCTAGAACTATAGAAACAACGGCGGCGGAAGTCGACTAGCAGAGACGACAACAGAGACGACAGAGACAGCGAGCAGAGAGCAAGAACAGGTAGATAGCTGGTCCCAACGACAAGTTAGATATATTGTAGATAAAGGAGAAAACAAAAGTACTACTCACCTGGTCCCAACGACAAGAGGTCAAGATGAGGGACCAGGTGCAAGCTACCTAGCTTATATACTAGAAGGTGAGTTGTGCGAGAATAAAGAAAGATAATAGGGAACAAGGGGAGAACAATAGTAGTCCAGGTATAGAATAAGGACGAGTCCGGAACGAGTAACTGTTGTATGTCAAAGAACAAAGAGAACGATGGAAACAATAGATGGAATCAGTTGTGAAGGTGATGTGAGAGAACAAAGAGAACAAAGGGAACAATAGATGGGATCAGTTATGAAGACGATGTGAAAGAACAAGGAAGGAAATGATGGGAATGATGTGGAAAGGGGAGCCGGGTGTCTAGTGGGCATCAAAGTATCAAATAGGTGCTAAAAGGAGAATGGGCGCTAAGAAAGGGAAAGATAGGGGGAAAAGCGGCACTTCATGACACTAGACAATACTGTACTACCTAGTTTATTCCACCTAGACGCGTAGTACACTCTACCCAATGTAACGTGATCGCGTTCCTTCTTCCAAAGTTCAACTATCTAGTTTCAAGGCGAAATTCTCAGTTATCTGCTCCTGCGGAGCCGTAGTCCATTTCGTGTTTCATCGGGTATTACTTAGTTCCTGCTTCGGAACTTCATCTTTCCCACAAAATCTTTCTTAAAACCTGTAGCACCGAGCTTTCGATCGTTGCCAGCCATCCTTGTCCCATTGCTGTCATGCCTCCAGTCCGAACTATAGAAGACCACTTCTGTAATCTCCTCTTCAGTACGTTTTGGCTCGATGTTACTCCTTCCGAACCAAGTCTAACTCTTCACAGAGCTGTTTAAGCATTGGCCCTACTACGAGGATTATTCCCGTTCATTACCCGAACGTCGACTCATCACTCGCATTCCTCTTGATCACGAGAGAGAAGCCTTGCTGGGCCTACTCCTTCAGCACTCCTTCCTTAGTCGACATATATCACTCTACTGGGGTTTCGTTGCTTGTTTCGATATTCGGCAAGCCCCCATCTACTTTTATCATGATCTTCTCTCCGACAACCCTCCCTACAAGGCTCAGGCTGTCATTGACATGGTTGACGAGGCCATTGCACGAGTTGGATTCTTACATTCGCACACTGCGTTCCTTCCTGGCGCTGTTGATGCTTGGACCGACTCGGTCCTAGGTTGCATGGAGGATCCTCCTTCAAAGTTAGAACCCCAATGCCTCTTCTTCTTCGAGTACCACCCTCTTATGGGTCACTGGGTTACTCGTCCTTTCTACCACTACCATCCCATTCTCCACAAAGAGTTCTATCTCAATGAGCTGAACTGAGCTGAATCTCCATCTGTCTGGGACTACCAATGTGAAGACTCTGAGCTGGACAACTACTTCGGATGGGACAAAGTGGCCATTAATAACATGTGGGAGTAGATCATTCCTTAGGTATCTTCTTCCGAAGTTCCATTCTGGTATTATACTGACCATCTTCGTACAGCTCATACAATCCCGTCATAGACGTTCGTTCCTTTATCAAGAAGCTGCCCTAGTCCATCATCGTAGATTAGAGAAGTTGTTAATAACGTAGAGTCCCTGTACCTCTGAATTTATTACCAACCCTCTTCTTCAATCGTTGTTCCAAGCTGAGTTCCTCCAGTGTTCCTCTTAGCTAGTCTGCCTACCATTCTCTGCTTCCGAAGTGCTTATTTTCACTGAATCTTCTCATCTGGATGTCTCCGAACCAGGAAACCATTCCCTTGAATAATGACTACAGACCGAGTGCAAGCTTCCACAGTTACTCTTCAGCATGCTATTCCCCTACAGTTTTCAGAGAAGTAGGTGTTCGTACTTCCGAAGCACCTTATACACCGGTCTGAGCCTATTACTAGCCGTTCGGGACTTACACTAGTACTTGTGTCCCTAGTGTTCTAATTCACACTTATTAAGCGCAAAATCACTTAAAATTATGGTTCGGAGGCTGCTTTTATTAGCAGGCGCTACACCGTTTGCTGCACCACCCACTCTCATAGCTAAAACCACCAACTCGCACGCCTCCCAAACCACTACCTCCAGTATATCCAGCATGTCTACTCAGGCAACTGCCAACGCCACCCTCGAAACCCTTCTTACCCGCCTCGTCAATCAGCAACAATCCCAGCAAGCCCAGCTGGATGCCATTAGAGACGCCTTCAAAGCCAACAAAAATGAAGGAGCCGTCATTGCAAAGCCCGCCGCCTTCAAAGGCGATGCGGATGATGTGGCCAGGTTCCTGCCCATGTTTAGGAACTGGGCAACAGAACAGAAGGCGTTGAGGATTAAGGCAGGGCCAGGAGTCCCTCCAGAAGACGTTGGGAAGTTGGACCACAGGAGGACCATCCAGTCCGCCTTGTTGTTCTGCGAAGGGGGCAAAGCCAGCCGCTGGGCAGCCAACTACTTGAAACAGATCAACACCTCCATGACCGATGAAAGTGTTGCATTCCCTTTTGAAGGAAGGTGGGAGACCTTCGAAAAACAGTTCAAAGTGCGCTTTGGCTCTGCCAACGAGAAGGCGGATGCCATCAGGGAGCTAGAGCAGATGAAGCAAGGGATCAAGGCTGTCACCCTATATTGCCAGGATTTCAGGGATGCAGGGGCCAAGACAGGCCTCTCCAGTGCTGACCTCATGATCCGCTTTCAAAGTGGACTCAATCCGGAGGTAAAGAAACTCCTTGTAACGTTGGACCTAGCCCAGGGAGACCCAAAGGACCTGAACGATTTAGAGGATCGGTCGTGCAGAGCTGAAAGGGCCCTAGAAGCAGAAGGGTTCAGCACTCGAAAACGTACCGAGACCCACACCACCACCATCAGTGCCACCGTCCCCACTCATGCCACCCAGACCAACCCTGTTGGGGGTAACAGCAAGACCCGCGAGGACTTCATGAGGGCCATGCGTAACCGTTGCTATGGCTGTGGTGCGACAGACCACACCAAGGCCCAGGGGAATCATGGTCAGGAGCAGTGCCATCACTGCAAACGCTTTGGACATCGCACGTCCATATGCCAGGACAAGTTCCTGGGGCGCATGCCAGGCTTAGGTCTTAGGCCTGCCAGGGTTGCCAGGATCAACTCGGCAGTCCCCTTCACCCTGTTCCCAGGGGAGACAGTCAACATCGGTGCCTCTCCACCTGCTCCTACTGCCACCATCGCTTCCATAGTCCCCTCTATCCAAGCCTCCACCTCCTATACCCCCAGTTCCAACGCTGTAGCTCGTATTGCCGCCCTTCAAGACTCGCTCAACCAACAGAATGCGATGATCCAGCAGCTCATGGGTCAGAGGGATTTTTAAAGCAGGTGTCCGCCTTCGCCGCTGCAAAGACACCTGCACTGGTTCCTGTCTATGCTACTTCCTCGTACGATTCAATTCACTCTTGTACAATATCTACTATTCGCGAAATAGAACCCCTCTCTCACCATTTTCGCGTGCAAGTGAAGTTAAAAGGAAGGCAGCATCAGATGGAAACCACGGCCATGATTGATAGCGGGGCAACTGCCCTGTTTCCTGGAAAATCCTTTGTCCCGACTCATCAAATCCGCACCTCCCCTCTACGACAACCTATCCGTGTTCACAACATTGACAGAACCCTCAATCAGGCTGGAAGTATCACGCACTTTGCTCCACTTGGACTTACCGTAGATGGTACAGAGACTTGGACAGACTTTTTGGTTACAGAACTGGGAGGAGAGAATGTTATTCTTGGGCTTCCTTGGTCACGGAAGACCAACCCACAGGTAGATTGGGAGAAAGGACGAGTTTCGGTGCCCAAGCCTAAAGTAACGATCGAGGAAGTAGAGGATGAAGACTGGTGGGCAGGCATGGGTAACCCACCTCTTTCTGACTCTATTATCGAATCCATCCATGCATCCATCATTGAAGACCCTCCTGCAGATCCCAAAGCTAGTCCACCTCTCTATCACGTCAGGGCAAATCGTATGACGTGCAGAGCTCTAGTAAAGAAGGGTATCTTGGAAGACTGTTACGACGACTTGTGGATCGCGGCTGGATACACCTATTCACAACAGATCGCAGAAGAGGCCGGTAGGAGTAAACCAAAACAGTCTTTCGAGGAGATGGTCCCCCCAGAGTATCGGGAGGCCAGGAAAGTATCCTCGGAACAAGAGTCAGAACGCCTGCCAGCTCACAAGCCTTGGGACCATGCCATCAAACTCGTACCGGGAGCTCCTCAGACAATGAAAACTAAGGTCTACCCACTGTCAATCAACGAACAGGAA
Organism: Marasmius sp. AFHP31; assembly: GCA_024721195.1. Classification (NCBI taxonomy): domain Eukaryota; kingdom Fungi; phylum Basidiomycota; class Agaricomycetes; order Agaricales; family Marasmiaceae; genus Marasmius; species Marasmius sp. AFHP31. The sequence goes on from JANHQD010002458.1 coordinate 4,468, forward strand.
GAGCTCGATAAGTTCCTCGAAGATAACCAACGTAAAGGCTACATCTGAACCTCCAAATCCCCTCTAGCTTCCCCAGTCTTCTTCGTCAAAAAGAAGAATGGCAAACTACGCTTTGTCCAGGACTACCAAAAACTCAACGAATACACAATCAAGAACTGTTACCCTTTACCCCTTGTCACCGATATAGTCAACCGTCTACAAGGAGCCAAATATTTCACCAAGTTCAATGTTCATTGGGGCTACAACAACGTTCGGATTAAGGAGGGGGATGAATGGAAGGCCGCTTTTGCGATGAATCGAGGGTTCTTCGAGCCCAGGGTTATGTTTTTCGGTCTCACAAATTCCCCTGCCACATTCCAATCACTCATGAACTCCATCTTTGCCGACTTGATCGCCCTAGGGAAAGTTGCAGTATACCTGGACGACATCCTCATCTTCACTAGCACCTTGGAGGAACACCGAGTTCTGGTCAAGGAGGTTCTTGCTCGGCTCCAGAAACACGACTTATACCTTCGTCCCAAGAAATGCCAGTTTGAACAGACGGAGATTGAGTACTTGGGACTTATTATTAGCGAAGGACAGGTACGAATGGACAGAGACAAGGTTAAGGCAGTTCGAGACTGGCTTACACCCCGCAACCTCCGAGACGTCCGAGGATTTCTAGGCTTTGCAAACTTCTACCGACGCTTTATCCGTGACTTTGCCAAAATTGCACGACCCCTCAATGACCTGACCCGGAAACACATCGGCTTCAACTGGGGGACTCAGCAATAAGACACCTTTGATCAACTCTGCACCGCCTTCACCTCTGCACCCATCCTCACGCTCTGGCACCCAGACCGACCCACACAACTCGAAGTAGACGCCTCTGGATACGCCACTGGGGGGGTCCTGTCACAGAAACTGGAAGATGGACTCTGGCACCCCATCGCCTTCCGTTCAGCCTCTATGCAGCCTGCCGAGAGAAACTACGAGATCTATGATAGGGAGATGCTGGCTATCATAGACGCACTGAAGGACTGGTGGTATTTCCTTGAAGGCCTCCCCTCTCCGTTCGAAATTCTCACCGATCACTCCAACTTAGAGTTTTGTAGGACTTCTCAGAATCTTAGCCAACGACAGGCCCGATGGGCCCTGTACCTGTCCCACTTTCACTTCTTTCTAGGCCACCGACCAGGCAAAGCTAACACTCTTGCTGACCCTCTCTCCCGAATGGGTGCTCACCAAGTGCCAGATAGCGACGACAACCAACAGCAGATTGTCCTGGGGCCTGATGTGTTCCTGAAGATCGCAGCGACAGGCCTGGTGAGTCCCTTGGAAGAACAGATTAGACAGGCTTCAGAACGGGAGGCAGAAGTATTGGAAGGACTACGTGATCTGAAGGCACAGGGCCCTTCCCGCTTGGTCAATGGTCTGCTGGAATGGGAAGAGAACAACGGGTTGGTATACCACAGAGGTTGAGTTTATGTTCCCCCAGGCGACGAGTTGCACAAAGAAGTAGTGCGCCAGTGTCATGACAGCCCCACGGCAGGTCATCCCAGACTCCATGGAACGCTGGACCTGGTCGATACCCACTTCTGGTGGCCCACCATGTGATTGTTCGTGGAGAAGTATGTGGAGGGATGCGATACCTGTGCCCGGAAGAAGCTTCACTGTCACCCCCGCTCAGTAATTCAGCCACTCAACGTGCTGCAGGGACCTTGGGAAGAAGTGGGAGTCGACCTCATCACCCAGCTACCAACCTCTCATGGATACGATGCCATCCTTGTCTGCACCGACTTTTCCACGAAGCAAGTCCATGCCATTCCCTGCACTAGCAACATCAATGCCGAGGGAGTGGCCGACATCTACTACCGGGAAATCTTCCACCTACATGGTCTACCAATGTGTTTCATCTCGGATCGGGGGCCACAGTTCAATGCCAAACTCATGAGGGCGCTTTCAGACGTTTTGGGTGGTAGTCTGTCGCCAGTTCCCAGAAGTAGATGCAGCCGAAGTCAACACCTTTTCCTTTGAGCAATCTGGTGAATTGCACATGTGACCCTTTTGTCCGCAGTCAAAGCATTGTCCTTCCCTCATGTACGTTGCGTGTTCTTCTGGAGTAAGTCTCCCTCCAGGCGTGGACATCATGTTTCTAGCTTGTTGGGTGTTCAAGGTATTGGCGGCTCTGATTGTTGTGGTGGTAGTGGTGCTGTTGGTGGTTGTCAGCTTTTGACGTCCCCATGCTTTTCCCTCGGCCTTCGAGCATACCCAGTCGTTGTATTTCTGTACGGCTGCCTTCTGCCATCCTTCCAAGGTCATGGGTATCACCTCGAATCTGTCGATGGTAGCCTTCAAGGCTGGGTTAATACCCTGGTTGTAGAACAACTTGAGACCGGCATCGTTGTGTTTTGAGTCTCTGGCTAATTCGTTGAAGGCCTTATTGAACTCGTCAATATCCGCCAAATCTCCTGTTTGTTGAAGCGACTCCAGCTTTCGTTCTGCTGTCCCTTCCCGGTTGTGAGATTCGAAATCCTCTCTGAGCCGGCAACAAAGGTCTCCCCAGGTTTTCCACCTCCAGTCCACAAAGTTCTTGTCCACGTAGTCGTCTTCTATTTCTTTGCTTTGGTGGCGCAACCAAACATGTGTCCTAAAGCACTAGACGCTAAGACTCGGATGCAGAAGCGGCGGCAACAGGAGTCGTCTAGCAGAAACGATGACGAAAAGGACAGAGACGACAAGCAGAGAGCAAGAGCAGGTAACAGAACTGGTCCCAATGACAAGTTAGATATATTGAAGGTAAAGAAAAACGAAGTTAACTACTCACCTGGTCCCAATGACAAGAGGTCAAGATGAGGGACCAGGTGTAAACTGTCTAGCTTATATACTGAGATATGAGTTGCACAAGAATAAAGGAAGATAATAAGGAACAAGGGAGAAACAATAGTAGTCCAGGTATGGAATAATAACAAGTCCAGAACGAGTAACTGTTGTGTATAAAAGAACAAAGAGATCAATGAAAACAATGGATAAGATGGGTTGTGAAGACGATGTGAAAGAACAAGGATGAGGAAGAAAATGATGGGAATGATGAAGAGAGGGGAACTGGGTATCTGGTAGATGTCAAAGTAACAAGTGGGCGTCAAAGTGATAATCAGGTGCTGAAAGGGGAATGGGCGCTAAGAAAGGAAAAGATAGGGGAAAAGCGGCACTTCATGACATTACCCCCCTTCTAGGATTCATCGTCCTCGATGACTAGGCCCCTTCTCAATAAGCTGGTCCGGCTGCGGCGGGGAACTTTCTGTGGAATCGTTTCACTATTCAAGGGGCGTTATTCAGGTTCTGCACAGGTTCCCAGGTGTTCTCTGACTCCAAATAACCCTTCCACTTCACCCGATACTCCAGCCATCTCCACCTGCACTGATTGTCCACCACATCCTCCACCTCGTACTCTGTTTTGTCCTCGTCCTCCAACTCGATAGGTCCTGGCGGTTCCGGTAGTAGCCCGTTTACTAGGTTACCTTTAAAAGGGTAGAGTTTGTCGACATGGAAAATGGGGTGATGTCGCTCCAGTTCCTCTGGTAGGTCCAGTCGGTAATCCAGGTCTCCAACCTTCTCCAAGATCTCAAATGGCCCTAGACTCTGATCTCCGAGCTTCTCACTCGACCGCTTCAGCCTAAAGTCCCATCCATCCAGCCAAACAAAGTCTCCTACACCGAACTGATGGGCTTTTCTCTTACCCCGCTTGAAACCCTCCTTCATATGCCGTTTGGTAATATGTAGTGCGGTGCCTGCATCTCGCCTCACCTCCCTCAGGATATCGATGCGATTTTTGACTTCGGGAATGCCCGACCTCCTTCCTACTGGGATGTTAAAGAGGGGAAGGTAGCCATAGAGGAGCTCGAATGGAGAGAGGCGGTGAGCAGAGTGGGTACAGGAGTTTGTGTACAGCCATAGGTATTTTTTGACCTCCTGGTTTGCTCTTTCAGTCTGTCCGTTGGCTTGGGGGTGGTATCCTGAAGTGAAGCTGCAGTGCAAATACTCTGCGTTGGATGGATCAGACATTCCACCAGACAACAAACCCGGATACATTCAGAAGATTGGAGTTCACACCACACCGAACTGGCCGAATTCTATATCGCCGATATCGGGGATAGTGATGTGATCCTAGGAACTGACTGGCTAAAGAAACACAACCCCAAAATTGACTGGAACGAGGAACTCGTTGAAATGACAAGATGCCCCCCTGACTGCAACATAAAGGGAGTTGCCCCGGAAATCGAATCTGAGGCAAGGATAAGACGAAAAGGGATACCCCAGCCAGTGGAAAAGATAGCGGGAAGCAGACGACCGGTCAAGCATCGCCAAATGGAGAGACCACTCCCCAATAGATTATTCACAGAAGATGACAAAGAGCGTCCAGACATACCTGAAGAATGGACAGCCAGAACGATTGCCTCCCTGTTTGCAAAGACAGAAGACAACGAAGAATGGGAAAATGCCAGCGAAATACCTGCTACAATTCAAGTGACATTTACTCAGTCGCAAAGGTTAGCTGAAGCTCAACACACCAAAGAACCAACAAAGACGAAGGAAGATCTTGTTCCAGTTCAATACCATGATTACCTGTCAGTATTCGATAAGAAAACCGCAGAACGACTACCAGAACAAGGAGAATGGGATCACACCATTGACTTAAAACCAGAGTTCAAACCACAACCAAGCAAGGGATACCAAATGTCACTGTCAGAGAGAGAGCATCTTGACAAGTTCATCAACGAAGAATTAAGGAAAGGATACATCAGAGACTCCAAATCACCAAATTCTAGTCCGTTCTTCTTTGTCAAAAAGAAGGATGGAAGTCTACGGCCAGTACAGGACTATCAATGACTTAATAAAGAGACAGTCAAGAATGCCTACCCACTTCCTCTCATATCAGAACTGGTGGACAAGCTTAAGGGGGCCAAAATCTTCTCAAAGATTGACCTTCGACAAGGTTACAACAACGTCTGCATTAAAGAAGGAGACGAATGGAAGGCAGCATTCTGCACCAATCGAGGTCTCTTTGAACCTACAGTAATGTACTTCAGCCTCACCAACTCCCCTGTGACTTTCCAAGCAATGATGAACTCAACATTCAAAGACCTAATCGACACAGGAAAGGTGGTCATCAACATGGACGACATCCTTGTATTCACTGAAACTCTAAACGAACACCGCGAGTTGGTGAAAAAGATCCTCCAACGACTGCGTGACAAGGACCTCTACGCCAAACTGGAAAAATGCACCTTTGAACAAGAATCAGTGGAATTCCTGGGACTCATTGTTTCACACAACACGCTTGCCATGGATCCAGTAAAGGTGGCAGGAGTAGCAGAATGGCCCACCCCGAGAACGGTGAAGGAAACTCAGGCGTTTCTAGGATTTGGAAACTTCTATTGACGGTTCATTGAAGGATTCTCAAGAAGAGCCCGACCCCTTTTCGAACTCACAAAGAAGGAACAGCCTTGGGAATGGACAGCCAATCGTGAAAAGGCATTCAACGACATGAAAAAAGCATTCATTTCATTGCCAGTGCTGATCATGCCAGACACCAATAAACCCTTCCGAGTAGAAGTTGACACGTCAAACTACGCCACCAGCGGAATCCTATCCCAAAATGGAAAAGACGAAAAATGGCACCCAGTCACGTATCTCTCAGAATCCCTTTCAGAAGCTGAATGCAACTACGAGATCCACGACAAAGAACTACTGGCAATCATCCGCGCACTAGAAGCCTGGAGACATTACTTAGAAGGAGCACCAATACAAATCGAAATCTGGACCGACCACAAGAATCTGGAATATTTTCGCACGGCAAAGAACTTAAACCAATGACAGGCTCGATGGGCCTTGTTCCTGACCCGTTTTGATTTTGAACTGATTCACAAACCTGGCATTACCAACAAGAGCGACCCCCTGTCACAAAGAGCAGACCACAAGATTGGAACAGAGGACGACAACAAGGACCGAGTACTGCTAAACCCCACCTTCTTCCATATTAGAGCACTTTGAAAGAGAGTGGCATTCACAACAGGACACTCAGATATCATACAAAGAATCAAAGACTCCCCTCGCCGAGACTTAGAGGTTCACAACGCACTTGACGTCCTCCTACACAATGGACCGAGAACACTTGTAAAAAACCTTGGAGAGTGGAACTACGAAGATGGGATTGTCTTGTTCCGCGGAAAGATCTATGTACCACCAGACGATGACATCCGACGAGATCTAGTCCGACTGCACCATGACAACCCACTAGCAGGACACCCTGGACGTTTTAAGACATACCAACTCCTAGGCAGGGACTACTGGTGGCCTGGAATGTCAGTCTTTGTACGAGATTACGTTGACAGATCTGAACCTGCCAACTTACAAAACCAACGAACAATCCAGCTCACGTCCCTCTAAACCCCAACAAAACCCCTACTCAACCATTTCAAATCATCACAGCAGACTTGATCACAGACCTTCCAATCTCAGAGGATTACGACTCAGCTCTTGTGGTCGTAGACTGCCTTACAAAAGCAGTCATTCTGATTCCTTGCAATAAAACAATCGACAGCAATGGAACAGTAGAATTGCTCTAACGACATGTCTGGAGACGGTTCGGACTGTGGGACAAAATGATTTCAGATCGAGGACCCCAATTCATAGGAAAAGTAATGAGAGGGGTATGGGCAAAACTAGGTATTGAATCTGCACTCAGCACGGCCTACCACCCATAAACAGACGGGGAGTCCGAAAGATACAACCAGGAGCTAGAAAAATTCCTTTGAGTCTACTGTGACTATCGACAAGACGACTGGGCCAAATGGCTCTCATACGCTGAGTTCTGCCATAATGCATGTTCACACTCTGCAACAAATCGATCACCCTTCAAAACCCTGCATGGATTCTTGCCAAAGATGTTTCCCTCACCAGAACCCAAATCCAAGGTCCCTGCGGTAGAAGACCGTCTACGAGTAATGGAAGAAATTCATCAGGAAATACAGGCGAGCTTGAACATGGCAGCCGAAAGGATGCGACAGCAAAACAACGACTTGATAAAGGAGGGACGGATAGACCACAAAGGAGACCTGGTGACCCTAGATGGATAGAACATAAAGAGTACAAGACCAAAAGCCAAGCTATTGAACAAACAGCATGGCCCATTCGAAATCCTCGACGTATTAGGACCAGTGACATATTGGTTGAAACTCCCCAAGAAGTGGAGGATACATCCAGTGTTCCATGCCTCACTACTGAAACACTACAAGGAGACGGATGCTCATAGACCCAACTATTCCAGACAACCGCCTGAACTCTTGCCAGAAGACATGGAATACGAAGTGGAAGAGATACTAGACTCAAGAAAGCTAGATGATCGACGCATTCCAATCAAATATTACATCCGATGGGCCGACTACCCAGAATCAGAAGACTCATGGGAACCCAAATCGAACCTGGAAAACGCGAAAGAGGCAATTGCAGAGTTCCACCTGAAGCATCCACCAGCATACCGAGAGCCAGAGAAGAGAAGGAGCCAACGAAATAAAGGTGTTCCAGGCAAAAACACATCTTAGAGAGGGGGTACTGTCACGATTCCTCCTATTTTTCCCAACAAGCACCCAAACCCACATTGAGCGCCAAACCACCATCTCGACTCACCTCATCTCCCCAAATATCTGACTCAACTTCAAGACTCGAACGGGCCGACTCATAATCATCCATCACGACTCAGCAGGCCTGTTACCGTCTACGACTCACCATCTGTGACTCAGCAGCCCGACTCACAATCCCAGAACTATTCATCCCTGACTCCTCTCCACCGACTCATATGGACACTTGATGACTCATTCTAGCCTGTAACCTAGTATAAAAGACTTACCTTGTACAGTACGATTCCTTAGCTTAACCACTTGGTCAATCTATAGTGAACACAGCAGAACAGACCTGATTGAGTGACTTGAGGGGCAACTGTGGTCGCCTTCCTGACAATCAGAAGATAGTCAGTCAGCCTCTACAGCTTCGTGGAATGACATCAATGGCATATCCTGTGCCTACCAAATTCCTACAAGGGCCAACTTCTAATTGTCTACTGTCAATTCAGGCTGCATTCAGCAGACCTGACTGGACATTGATCTTCTGCGGTCATACCATCCAGATTACATTCCACATCATGAAGATCAACTGAATCTGCACAAAGGCAGACCTACAACCAGATTCTGAGGTGCTCTCCTTATTATAAATGATGACTATTTACTGATGTTTTGTAGCTCTGGCCGTATCTTTGGAGTACAGGTCATGGCCTGATACCTTCATTGGAACCCGATGCTTGGGAGATCAGGATTGAAAAATTCAGAAAGAATAACTCTGTGAAAGTCAAAGGCAAGGACGAAAACACAGTGAAAGAAGAGTGATCCACAATGAAGTCCATTTACTATATGATGAAATCGAGATCACGGTACTTTAACGGGCTTGGAGCTGAAGAATCTGACGATGTATTGGTTCGCAGCATCAATCATCCTCTCACACCAACTGCTTGGGTATATGGGAACGCATTGTTGGGGCAATGTTCAAAGGAGGGAATCAAGAGCCACTTCAACTTTACTCACGACGTGGTCTATGGTTCCGCAAAGGTTCCTCACATTTCCTCAAAAAATGCCTTCCATATGAACACAAAGGGACACCAACATTTTACAGGACATGCTGTTCTGTCATACCATCGAGCTGAAGTCCTCATCGATGGAAATTGGTTGGATCTGGCACACTCGAACAACCTATTCGATATGAATGCAACCTTAGACTCTAACGGCAGTGCTACAGGTATGCACACTTCTGTTTTTGAGCACAGATGTTGACTTGTTTGCCTAGGCGAAGCATCGTTTTTATCAGCAGGTGTGCCGGAGCATGCATGTTACAACCGTGTACATATCCCGAATTACAAATTGGACTGTGAAGAGGGAAAGTGTTATTTCCCATTCACCTGTCAAGTTGGAACCAAAGGAGTACGTATTTCAACACTAATTTGATTTCAAGCTGGGACTGACTTTCATTCACAGGCACCGGTTGCAGTTCCCCGGGAGCAAGATGTGAAGTATGAGTTGAACACACCGGCCCTGGGTCCTTACTCTTTCATGCCGTTTGTTTGTGCAAGCTGGACTTTTGTTCATCTAACCCAGGGGGCAGATCTGCCGAAACGACTAACTGTCACGCAAGGGCGACGTACCACTGCCTCTATAGGCAACCGTCTCATTAAACAGCCCCTGTTCAAGACCATTCGATGTATGGAGGGTAAAAGGGGACCCATTCAATGGGATAACTTGTCAATGAAGCAAAGGAAGAAGGGAATCAGGACATTGAGGAAAGGGAATGAAAGTGTCAAAGATAATGGTCTTTTCAAAATTCCAAAGCGGAAGTTGACTTGAAAGAAGAAATGGAAAACTTTACAAGACTTCTACAAATAACGGTTTGTAATTTCCTGAATACACGTATGTTGATTTGAGACATGCGACTGGAATCTGGTTTCCTCATTGTCCACCTCTCGCAAGGATCAAAATCATGAAAGAAGCCCTGGAACACGATGTGTCTGGATCATTGAGGTGTGATAACGATCCCACAGATCCTTCAATTCTGGATAATTGTAGCCACTGAAGAGTGTAGTTTTGAAAGAATATGATCTGTTAGTTATTGTGTCTCTGTGCTGGTGTTTGATCTCTCTCCATTTCCATTGTGTGCTCACAACGTTTTTGTCTGACTAACTCCTGTCAGCGGTCATAATTAAAGCTCAAAAATCAGATCCTCTCGTTTGGAACCACACTTCATCAGCTCCTTTAATTTTTGTAGTCTCCGACAATGCCAGGAGATCATGATCATTTTGAGTTGGTGGCTCTAATGGAAATCCTTTAACTCCCCTGTCTGACTCGTAACTATAAAAAGACACCACTGATTGCAAATAGTTTGTATAATGCCCATTCCCGACAACCTGTGTCTCAATAATCATGAGGAGGAGCCCTTCTCTACTGATATTATTCTCTCAATCTTGTCATGCCCCCTGTCAGAAGCGGTATTTCGACTATGTATTCCTTTTGATGTCTGCGGCCGTCAGAAGGATGTGATATGCCTGGGTCCTGTGAAAAGGAACCATACTGTCTTTTCGAGACAGTATGTTAACTCGGAATTACTGCCCCTATTTTATAGACGTGTTAATCATGTTGAGAAAATTGTGGCGAATACTGGTGAAAAGGTGTGGCTACTTTTGCATATCCACATTGAGCTGTCCCTAACCAGTTGACATACAGATCCTGGGTCTGAACATTGTTGCGTGCCTTTCAATCTTGGATGCCTACAAGGAGTATCCTGCTGCCTGTCCAGAGCATCAGGCTTGGGAAATACTTCATCAACAACGTCTGAGTTTGGATCAAATTGCGGAAACATATGGCATTGGCGGTCGGCAGTCTGGACGTCCACTCGTCGCCAAGACTTCAACACACTGCCTTCCCTTCATTCGCAAAAACGGCCTTCGGTACGGATGTACATCAAACCTACGAACTCAAGCAGACAGCTTTGCTCTCATATCACGCTCTAGAGGACGGCGCGAGCCAGTTCACATCGAGTACTCTATGTTGGTCAAGATTCCTGGAAAGCCGCCGCACGTATGTCTCGCAGTACACCCTCTGGTCTCGGATAACAGAATACCTGCCATGCCTTGGGACCTTTAGTATGTGCGTTGTTTTTTCTATAGCTTTCACGTCACTGACAGGTTGATTGTTAGCGCGGATACTTTGGGGATCAATGTTTCGTATGCACATAGATTTGGACCGCTTGTTGTCATTCCCGCGTCTGCTATTGAGGCTCCCATCGCACTGATTCCAGTTCACTCCCATGTCATACACAACGACCTCTGGATTACGGTCTCCTACGACCATGTAAGTGTTAACATGTAGCAAGTACAAGAGACTAATAAGTGTTGCAACAGGACACATGCGAGCCCGAGGTATTTGAAGATGATGACGAAGATGAGTAACGGCCCTTCACCATTCTTCATCCCCAGCATTCCCACCCATACCCTGGGCCTGGACAGCAGTGCTCGCGGTTGTGCTGCGGCTTCGCTTTCTTTGTCTTCCTCCCTGACCACTCCCTTGTCCACGCTTCTTTTCATCCCTCATCTTCTCCTCCTTCACCGCCTTAACATCCTCCTCCTTCTTGATAAGGTCCTCGGGATCTTCTTTGTCTCCCCATGCCTTTCCACTGATAGCAATCCGTTGTGGCTCATCGTATTGCCTGTTCTCCGGTTTCGACAACCACGTTTGGTCCACCATCCACATCCGTGCTCGCATATCCAGCTTTATCGCCCTCTTCATTGGTTCCTCAATCACCTCACCCCGTATATGAGGTGTATACTTTGTTCCGTACTTTGGATCTTTCACAGCATCCAACCGGTCGTAGAAACCTTGAAGCTGTAGCATCAAAGTAAGTAGTCATCCCAACAGCATATACATCTTACTTACCTCGTCGGAACGCCATGCAGGTCGCCGCAAGAGAAAAGAACCTTTTTTCTCAGGATTGTCCTCGTTGGCAGACATCAACGTGTACACCATTGCCGGGTTATACTTGGATTCACGGTCTGCATGCCCTTCCGGAAGGGAATCACGCTTCTGTTTGCAAACGTCGCATTTCTGATTGAGTGGTGAGTGATAGTGAGCAGAGGAATACAATAGATTACTCACTGCTTTCTGACGGGTCTGCCGTTTCGACCCAGATAGACCGGTGTTCATTGTTTCCTCTTCAACAATTTCCGCATCACCCTCGCCCGCATCCCCACCTTCGGCATCCCTGCTCGCGGCTGCCTGCTTCTTCTTCCCCTTAAACTCTTTTGCCATCTCTGCAACCCATAGCCGAATCCTGTTGATGCAGTCCTTTGATATGACACTCTCAATGGCCTTTGCAGCGGCCGGGTCATGGTAAGCACCCTTCTCTTTAATGTACTGTTCAATCTTCTGAATGTTCGTCCAATTAGGCTCGGCGTTGTATTTCTTTTCCCACTGGAATTGTATCAGCGGCTCTTTGGTACGAGCATGCACTGGCCAGTTCTCGTCCTCGGGATATGGTGGGATGTCCTTTGTACCGGGAGGGATACCCATCAGCTCGTTGATGCATGTGCGAACCAGTTGCTTGTTGGATACCAAAAAGTAAGTACTCGCCTCGCAATTGTGATTGAATTGTGAGCTTACCTTGTACGCATTAGACTTTGACTCCATCTTACTGGCCACTTCAGCCTCAGCCGCCTTCTCCGTTTCCTCATCAGCCTCGTACGTCTCCTCATCCAAACCATGTTCACCTCTCTTCTCTAACTCGTCAATTTTAGCAAGAACGGCAGTGAGCTTTTCATCGATACTTTCTTCGCACTTCTTGCCTGTCGCACGGGCAGCCTTCAGCACCTTGACCTCAAGTTCCAAAGTCCCGATTCATTCCTTCGCCTTGTTCAGCTCGGCAATCATGGCTGCCTTCGACAAGTCTCCTGGTCTGGACTGTGACATCGTGTGAGGTTGTTGGAGGAGGACTGGGTCGATGGCAGGTTGAGGTGAGATGAAAGGAGGATTCGGTGGAGGTTTTTCTGGGCTAGATGGTGGAAAAATAAAACTGGGGCGCCGTATCGGTTGGGGCATTTGGTGAATCCGTGATGCTCTGTCCACGTTCGGTGTTGTCTGTACTCTGACAACGCAGCTGTCACTTACTTAATTAAATAATCTTAATGGCATTCTATTCGCTACACTCTAAGCCCGAAGGAGCATACGGTACCAAAGCCAGAAAACAAGGGGACGGTGAACCGGGAGGAGCAGCCTGGGGTGCTGCAGTAGTGCGTTCAGAGCTTGGATAACATCCTGAAAATGTGGGGATATCTTGCCGGTATTCTGGCTGTAATCTTATGGAAAGCAAACAAATACAGAAAAAATTTCTGATGTTGTATTGTGAGAGTAATGTGAAGGTAATCTACCGAACATCCAGAATTTTTCTCAGATTATTGGCGCCTGAGAATTTTGGATCTTGTGCTGTGCCTCTTGGGACTTCCTTAAGGCTTGGCATTTGGTGAGTTTGATTTCGCCTGGATATTACAGGTATTTGTTGATACCAACATATCTCCACAGCAAATCCTTACGGTGGGAAGACGACTTGTCGAGCTCGCACAAGACTACAACCAGTCTTTGGTCTCACCTGCATTCCTTGAGTTTTCGAGTTGGATCGCTTGACCACTTCAGGTTTGTTCTGTGCAAACGAATGGCTTCGACTGTGGGATCTGGATACTCTGGGTCACATTGGTCATCTTGAGGGGTTTCGACTGGTCTGCATTGGAGGATAGACACGTTTGTCAGTATCGGAAATGGCTTGCAAGGATGGTTCGCACTCTTCCCGTACTCAAGTAGTTCATTCGTGTTTTTTCAACATGTATTGAGAGTATTACCACTTGCAATATTCACAGATTCACACTCGCGCTCACATTGGCGTTGAGATCAGATTGGGTTGTCGGTGATTATCATACAAACAGGTACAGTAACACTACATGGGGTACAAGACAGTAATACTATGCAGGGTACAACAAGAAGGGCCGCTCACATGGAGTCAATTCTCGGGTGGAACGTAGGGCTGAGGCTCGCATTCCTCCAGAATACGCTGATCGAGGGAGTTAGTGACGGACTGGGAAGGGTCAGTGAAAAGGCCAGGACATACCAGGTCTTCGAACCATCCCCATTTTAAACTTTCTGGCTTCAGATGATACTCCTCGATGTGTTCCAGATAGTGGTTGAAGGCCGCCTGCTTTCTCTGTGGATGGAAGACCAGAGTGACTTGGCCGGAGCGAGTTTTGATGTCGTAGAGCCTACCATGATCGCCGTTATTATCAATGTATTGAACTAAAAAAAAGAAACACACCGAAGGTTGATCACCCATGCACATTGATAAAACTGCATACAACGGAATATAGGGCTATCCTCATCCTCCAGGTGTTTCTTCATTGTAAGGCGCATGTTGATGTGGTCAACGGGGGCACGATCTATGAGTATGCGTTGGGCCACCCATTCTTCCCAGGTGCTGGGCCAAGAGATAGCCTTCAAAATCTTCACCTAACATATCATCAGGAACGCTGCCAGAGAGTCAACGTGAGTGCTCACCCTTCTCTGTTCTTCTGCTGTCATCAGTGGAGGAGGAGGAGGTGGTGGTGAAGGTGGCGGAGGTGGAGACGGAGGCGGAGATTCCCAGCCAGAGACAGAGAGAGCAGTAGGACGGTGCCGACGGTCGGCAGACATTTGTTACGGGATGGAGAAATAAAAGAGGTTTGAGTTTTTGGGTTTGATGACGGAGTGAGGAAAACAATCAAACGTTCCAATGTTGAGTCACTGCAACTTTCTCAGGCTCCGCTCCGGGAGCCACCCCGAAAAAAAAGCACGGGATCTCTGGCGCTTACTGGTGCCAAAACAAGTCGTTGCATTGAACACAAGTACTGGTACACTACTGGAACATGAACTGCCATCCATCTGACTCAAGTGAGTGCTCTCGTTGTAGGCGCTCCTCCTCATGACCGGTAGCTGGGTCCCAATTGGAAAAGTATTCGAGTGCTTCCTCCCATGTTATAGACCTTGCGACATCAATTGGTGAAGGTGGAGGTGCGGGTGGACGTATAGACGCGACATAGTCAGGATCTGCCCAACGTTAGAAGCGACTTCTCCTTAGGCCATCCTCTAGTGCGTATTGCCAAGTTGTTCCCTCGGGATACACCTCACCCTTGTGCCCAAGTTGGACATGAAGCATATGTGCTTGTAACTCGTATTTCAGGTCTAAGAGGAGTTGCTGAGGTTCATGGGTATTAGTTCAAGAGTAAACACAAGAGTGGTATGCTCACCCTCAACCATGCCCACTGCTTCTTGGTCACCTTTCTGTTGGCAAGGTCTGTGTTCCCTTCCCATATGGCTGACCAGGGCATCCAGACCGCTATTACAAACTCCCTTCGACGGGCTACCCTCTCCTCCTGGCTGTCATTCTCATGTACAAACCTCTTTTGTTCCTCAAGATAGAGCTGCAGTGCAGGCGCAGCAGCGTTTAGGAAGTCAGAACAGGATTGTTCGTTCGGAGGAGCGAGTTTAGAGGTCGAGTTCAATTGGAGATCTCCACCCGGGTCCATTCTATATCCGAATATCAGTATGTCAAGCCAGTTCAACATGGGAAAGTCGGCAGTCACTCACACGTGGGGTAACGATCTAAAAGGCCTTTTCCTGTTTCCTGTTTCCCTTTGCCTGTTTTTTTTGGTTGTGCTGTCTCTGGCTGAGAAGCTGCGATTTTATGTTCTTCTCAGAATACGAGAATTAGTGTACCGGTGTGGGCTGTCCAGAGCTTAATTCTCAAACTGCTCAGTTGGGGTTTGGCACATTGGCAGAGCCCAAGATAATCTCCTCGGACTAGATAAACATCAGCTATCAAGGATCCGGGATCCGGTACGGAAAACATAAGTAGCGTGGTGACAAACCAGGTATTTTGGCGCTTGTAAAGCGCATTTGGAATTGTCATACAACTTTCTCTCACCTCTCTTCCGTCCTGTTTCAACTGCCAACTCGAAGGGACCCCCTTGTCTGCAGTTGTCACATTGAAAAGGTCAAATGTGTGAACGAGTACTAGGATCAAGAGGTGCCATCCAGTTGTCGAAGGTTCCGCTTGAAACATCCACGAATAGCCTCTCTCAGTCCTTGGGTGACATATATGAGCAGAATTGGTGAGGAGTCTAATTGACTTACTTATGTCTGTCAAAAAAGTAACGCAGGGGTCAGAATTCAGCGCCAAAACATAAGTTTAGGTTGCGTTGGAACCACACCGTGTTCCGACTTGATAGTTGACCCCAATCATCTTCAAGGTAAGTATAATCATTCTTCAAAATTTCAGGCGGATCCGACGCTCACACCTACTTGGCAAAAAGGTAATGCGATCCAGGATGGGCTACTAGCATTCACCTTTTACTAGTGCTCACCACTTCGCCCGTACCCAACGCCTTATGACAAGCATTACCACCCTTGTCCCAAACCAACTACCACGCCCATGAAGGAACATGCGATGGTAGTCTCTCTCACCTCTCAGACAACCCATCTAGGCAACAGTGGTGAGTTTAATCAACTTATTTATACGATTGACGAAAAGGTAATGCAAGCTACTAGTGTTTACCTCTACCAGTACCTTTCACAGATGCTCATTACTTGATCCCGTACCAATGCCTCACAAGAAGCAATATCACACCCACAAAGAAAAACAACTTGCCAACGACACAAAGGCCAAGAGATGGAGGGATAGGTTATTATCTATCTTCTGTACCCCTCCGGTCTCTCATAATTTGTCAGGAATACCGAATTCATCAAGCAACAACGGCTGGCAAAGAAAAGGGAAGAGGAGGACAAAAGGTGAGATTTTACTCGTGAACCTATCTTCTGCACTCAACCTTGGTACTACTGCCAATCTTATAGGGCGCAGAAACTCAGGGAAAAGCGTCAAAATGCCTTGAAAAGGGTCCAATAAAAGACTGAACAACCATGGTGCGTCTCCACTTGCCTGGCAGCACGCCCTCTTCCTCACGATTCAACATATTTTTAGGCCTTCACAGTCGCAGCAAAACTCATGCAGCCGCTCCACAACTTCTCCAGAAACATCCGACTCAATTCCAACACCAATTGTCACCCCTCCACAACCTTCAGCAGCGGTTGGTCCAACTTCCATCGTCAGCAATGAAGGCCAGTCTTTATTGACGAAAGCCAAATACCATTACAACACTTTCCTTTGATATTTCCCAAACAGAACAAGTAAAGTTGAATTCCTGGAAGAACTGTACAAAACGTTGCGGACACCTATACCTCGAGAAGGCTATCGTGACGACTCCTTCTTTCGTGAAGCTCTGGAACCCTACACTTGACTTTGCGCAGCTCTCAACGCCATCCAAGACGCATTGTTCTATGGAAATGGTTTGGTCAACGATTGGGAAGAGGTTCAGTGATATAAGGGAGACGTGGAAGAGTTGATTGAATGGGTAGAAGATCTTCGCCAGCACGGAGATTTCATTCTGGAGATGGATATGGCCCATGCTTTGAGATTGTTGCAGTACAGACGTTTTGTCCCATGACATTCCAATTCACTTCTTAGTTCTTGCTCGATGATTTACTGAGAAATTCGCTGAGATTCATTCGAACTACAATCAATACAACATTCGTCGTGACTCGAGATATCGTATAGTACAAACACCCAGATACTCAACTCATGAAAACTAAGAGATCGAGGTAAAGACATGAACAGAAACACAAGACCTCACTCCTCGACATTGAACAAGGACATCATATCCCCGACCTTCTCTGCTACTTTGTCGTAAGCCCAAAGAATTGTTTCATGCGGTACCCTGTGGAAGCGAAGCGACGTCGTGATATCCTGAATCTCACCTTGCAACTCTGGGAGTTGAACAGCTAACAGCGGAGGGTACAGGAGCTCGTCCACCTTCGACTTCTGGTCTGTATTTGCCGGGTCCTTGTCTTTTTGCCTAGGATGTAGGTCATTTAACGTTCTCACCTAGCGAGCAATCATGCTTACTCTTCGAGCTCGTCCACCTTCAACTCCTTGTCCATGTTTGCCGGGTCCTTGTCTTTTTGTCTAGGATGCAGGTCAGTTAACCTTTTCACCAAACAAGCAATCATGCTTACTCTTCGAGCTTCACCTCGGTTTCAATTGCATCATACTCTTCTGAACTGAGTCTCATCTTCTGCATGATAAGATGTTTCCTGAAGTCCCTGGTTTTGGAACAGCGGTCATGGGCGGCAGCGCAGCGTTGGCAACACATTGTCGAGCTAGCGCCTGTCAAGGGAGTGCATGGTAAGTTGCACTCTTGACATTCATTGCGGGCCTGAGAAATCGACATTAGAAAGACAGCGCCAGGTGGATAAACTCAATGTACTGGTTTTGCGTTCTCTACATGCCACCACTGTCACTGGGTGGTATTCCCCTGGGAGGTTTTATAGTGTTTTTTGAAAGCGTCCTTTGTGGTGTCAGTGATGTTAGAGCTAGAAACTTCCTCTTCTCGTGGTTCGGGCATGAGTCAAACAATGAAGTATAATTTTGAGTTGAACAAGGAGGTACAAGTACAAGTTCAAGTTGAAAAAAATGACTAAGGCCTGCCTCGCGCACTTTCGGACATAATGGACATATCGGACCCGGCCAACATGTCGTAACAAACAAATGTCAGTACTCACCCTCATCATCCCCTTCCACAACCATGAGAGCAGCTCTGGCTTAAGCAATTATAATTCATATCAATCGGTATCCCTTCTCATAACTCTCGAGGGCCTCTCACCTTGAAGCACTTCTGTCTCCTCCATCGCAAACAATGTAATAGCCAGGCAACGTGTAAAGCTTCTTGGACTGGCCAGTATGCAGGTTTGTTTTTGCAGTGTCAGACCACCAGCAGATTTCTGACTTATTTTTGATTGTGTAGTATTAAAACACCTCCTCACACTCACTCACACCCTTGAATTCTAGCGAAACAGGCCAGTGTTGAACATACATACCACAGACGATGCCACTCAGTGATCGCTGGTTGCCATCCAACACCTTCTTTGCACTCTGTTTGACTAGACCGTATCGGGACACCACTTCTGTTCACTTCCTCTGCTCTCATAAGCAACTCTTTTCTTCCTGTCCTGCTTTGTCTCGCATTACATTTTCCACCCAACTTGATTACCCTTTCCCCCGGGGATCAAGTCACTGGCAACAAAAAGTAGTGGTGAGCTCTTCTTCAAACACGCTCCAGACGTGCATTCCGGTCACACCGCAACTAATGCAACACTATCATTGTAGCTGGTCAAGAACAAAGCAAAATATTGTGCTTTTTTCCACCCCCAACACTCAAAAACACCAATGGTGAGCCAGATTTTTTTTTTCTCTCTTCCAGCTCAGTGGTCCTCAAACATTTTCTAATGAGTATCCTAGCAACTTTGTCAGAATGAGCCCAGCGTGCAGGCCCCCAAGCCAACTCCCACACCACCACAAACAAACAACTTCGAAGATGAGTTCGATTGAGACGTATCGTGGTTTGCTAAACCGGAGGTACTGCAAGCACAAGACCTTGCCAAGGCAAAGGAGATGGATACCCCTATCGCCGGTGCTCGAGGTGATCCCGCTCCTGCTCCCGTTACGCCTTCAAGGCAGTCAACGGCCGTCCACACTCATGGTCCCTCCTCTGAGACCCCAAAACGAAAACTCAGGCCAACCGCAACGGCCAGGAGGTTCATGAAGGTGCTTGCAGCGCGAAGGGAAGACAAAAGCAGTCCCATTCTGGAGGGTTCTGCTAACAGTGCACTCCAAAGCACGTTCAACAACCTCCCTACCCAGCCAGACTTTTTCTCATTAGCAACACCCTCTTCTCCTGCCTCAGTTCTCACCAACCTCGTCGCTCAGCGGGACCCTGCTTTGCCTGCAACACCTCCTCTTGATCCACGGTCAAGCCAGTTGGCAGCCGTACCTTTTTCTTGTCTCGACAATGCCGAATCATCAAGTGAGCCATCCCAAATGGCAAACCCGTCTGCTGCAGAGGTCTCGTTGTCTGAGGTCTTGTCATCCAAGCGGCTGGATTTGGTAGACTTGTCAGATTTGCTGGACGATGCCAAGCTTGACCTGTTGGCACAAACACTGGACTTGAAGAACAAGGGTGGGTGTCCCACGAGTGTCAACCTTCTGCAGATCAAAAAGAAATACTCCGACATCCACACACTCGTTCGTGGTATATCCAATGACACGGGTATCACTGTTGGTAACATATTGGAAGGATACTTCTCCGTTGTCAGTCTCGCTGGAGTCGTGAAGAAAGCCGTTGCCAACCTCTGGAACTCGTACAAAGGATTTTCCACCTCGGACGGATTCAAGGCAGTGGAGATGGGACGCTTGGACAATATTCCTGGCTTGAGTGGGATGGCGTCTCGACTCTGACGTACAAACAGGTTCAAAAGGCATACAAGCTCTTCCAAGCAGAGCATGGCGATGAACAAGGCAAGGTTATTCTTGACCTTTGGGATAGCACGAAGGGTCTTCGTGTTGGTCAGGAGAAGATAAAGAGGGTCCAGTCATTTGACTGTGCTTGTAACAAGGTCGAGGAAATGATAAGTTCATGATTCTCATCTGCTAATATGATCTATGCTAAATTACCTTTACCAGGGTGACCAGTTCCGAAACCTGCTCCAGATGTCATTCTTGGGGGTGCTCGTAGGTGGGCGAGTCAGAACCGACCAGTCGTTGCGCTATGTCTACCAAAATTATGAGAGTCAAGGGGTGCATCCTGCGATCTTTTCTTTCCCTTTCCACACACTGATATATCTTTTATAGTGTCTGGATAGGCACTTGGTTCTTGAGGGCGCAGACGCCTTTGTTGGCATCTTTCAGACCCACTCCTTGTAAGATCTCTTCCCTGTATTTGCCCCTCGTTCTTGTGTGCTAATTGACCTTCTATCTCAGAGAATTTGCAGACTATCAACATGCAGCAAATACTCTCACTGTGCGAGTCGAATGGCCTTGAGGTAAACGGGCCAGGCATTGATAGTTTGAAGGTCAAAAAAACCAAGGTTCCGCGTCAAGACGGCAGTGATGACAATGGCCCAATGGACGTGAAGAAGGCCATATGTTCTTTGGCCCATGAGTATTGCTCATTTGTCATAGGACCGCTATGTGCTCACTTCTACATTTTACAGAAGAGGCTGGTATCACTTTCCCCCGTAATGGTCAACTTCCCTGGGACAGCCTTGCGAAGGTTGCTGTAACAATTGGCTGCCAGATTTGGAACTTTCGGTATGGAGTCTGCGAACCCTGGAACACCGCAAAGACAGCTCGGGAACAACGAGGGCAAAAAAGTGGCAAAGAACGATGCGAGGGTATCCGAGGCCTAATGCCTGCTGAACAGGAGATCTTGATAGACCACTGTCAGCCTGACTGCAAGGAGCGTTTGGCATTCCGCAGCATTCCTGCGCTTGGTACGTTCTTACACTCAATCTCCCCTCTCAAGATCCTGACGTGATTCATAGACTTAGCTGTTGGTGACGCACCTATATTGGTCTACGAGCCTGATGGGAAGGGATTCCGAAAGGAAGTCTTCTTGGATGATCTTGTAGATCTGATACCAGGCCTGAAGGATGATGCTAAAAAGAAAAAGGACAAATACCTGAAGAACGGAACAGGCGTTTCAGTGAATCCAGACATCAAGCGCAAAGGGAAGGAGGACAACAATCTTCCAGACAGGCAAGCCTCTCGCAGCGCGAGTGTCACAGGTATGGTCTTCCTTCTGACCATTTTTCCTCAGCTCAAACTGACCAATATACGATTCAGACGGCAGATTGGAGTCCAATGACTTCTATGAGTCTGATGAGCCCAATGATGCAAAAATCAATACACCAACTCCAGCAGGTAAGTTGGCCTCGCCGTGGAAGCTCATTTTTGAACATTTTTGAATCTGATGAACTCATTGCAGTTACGCGGACAAAACGCAGGTCAAAGGACGAGCCAGTCAAACCAGCCAAAGAGAAGGGAAAACAGCAGAAAACTCACGATGATAGCACCCCCCATCCCACCAACACGGACTTGCCAGAGCCCACAAACCAGTGTAAGCTCAGGAAGACCTCTGATACCAACCCCACTCCTGATATGAATGTGAATGCGCTCAAACACAAGTCTTTGGAGACTGAGGCCACGATCAGAAAGGCGAAGCGCCAGAGGACTCCTGCCAGTGACCCCATGATCGAGGCAGGCACTAGCCCTCTCAGCTCTCCGTTAGCCATGGTCGAAAAGGGAAAGCAACAGATCTCTACCAACATTCCCATGAACGAGGAAGGGACTAGTGCCATCAGCTCCAAGCCAGTGCTCACCAAAAACAGCACAGCATCCACGCTTCCTGCGGGATTTATGGACCTCAAGAAACTTCTGAGTAAGTACTTGTGTCCCTATATCCCTTGCCGTTCAATTCTGACTGACTTCTCCTCTCAGAGACTCAGCCAACTGGCCTGACCATTTCAGGCACTCAGTTCAAAGCAGGAGGCTTCATGTCGAAACCTGGAAGACCACAGCCAGTACCAGTTCGCAAGACGTCGCAACCGAACTCAGGTGCAACGACAGCTGGTACCTTGTCCAAAACTTGTGGTCCGGCCTCCTCAGGCGCTCAGTCCACGACAGGAGGTTTTGCCTCTGAGAAACCACAGTCTAAGCCTCAAGTAAACCCTGTCCTAACAGCCACCTTGCCCACACTCTCGAACCCTACTCCATCTCCCATCACAGGAGGACAACGCCAGCCCACTGGAATTCAAGTCACCTCTGTCCTACCTTCCCAGCCTGCTGCGTCTGCCGTGCCTGCCGCAACCTTCTGCCCTGCCATTACCACTCCAAACGCCGAGCCTAATTTCCGCTCAGAACGTGCTGTCTTCGCTGTCTCTGAACAGCTCGCCGGAGCTGAGCAACCCGCCGCTGTCACAACCAGGCCTGCCATGCCAGCACACCCCAATCACAACTTCCGGCCTACCACATCTACCCCTCTGCCGATTCCTCCTCCAGGAGAAAATCCCATATCCATGGTGCATACACCACTAGGGCAATCACCCTCCCCTGCCCCTGCTCCTCTCCAGCAGCCTTCGATGCAACCTCCGATGGACCATCAAAGTCAATGGCATGTGGGACCTGGGAATCAGCAATACCCCTCGACCTATCAGTCCTCAATGAAGCAGCATTCCTACGTATCATCCCCTCATCCAACACAAGTGAACCAGGCCCACCACCCCATGGGAGTCAAGGTACTCAGGCTCCGACAGGATTTGTGCAACTTCCAGAGGGAATGACGGCAGACATGTTGAACAGCCTGATGCAGCAGCTTATGGGAGCTGGAGCGATGGGAGGCAGTGGTAACAACCTGATGCACCAGCTTATGGGAGGTATCTCCAGGAATAAACGGGCAGCTGGAGTGATGGGAGGTGCTACCAGCTTCCCTGTTGGTAGTATCGGTGGCTTTGCTGGGAGCTATCCTGGTGCTAGTAACGGTGGTGGTGCTGCCCACTACCCCAGTGGTAACGGCGGTGGTGCTACCTGCTACCCTGACCCTAGTAGTAGCAACCGTGGAGGTGAAATGGGAGCTGCAGGTGGTACCGGCATTGGGGGCTATGGGAGATTCTCTGGTTTTTAGTACACGCTTTCTTTCCCCCATACCTGCCGTTCACCCCCTCACTTGTCTCTTCTATCTGTTTCTTGTTGCTGCCCACGTACTTGCCTGAGCCATTTATGCGCCCTATATGTAAATCATCGTGTATTTAACCTTTTTGTGGTGCAATCTATATGACATTTTCAATATACACAAAATATAGAACCAAAACGCGAAGCGCAAAATACATGCCCAGCGGTGCAAAGTACAGCTTTTGTAGCTCAAGAAGGTGCACAACGGGCATCAGTGCTGCTCCCCCTGTTGTAGGCATGCCCATGAGCATACCCTCCAAGGACCCTTTCTGATGTCACCAATACCCACCCTAATGGTCTTGCCCGTCACGTCACAATTGATGACAGCGCTGAAGTTCTTCGACAAGCAAGAGCTCATCAAGTTCAGACAGCTGCAGTACACGATCAATTTCCTGATCTCGGGCTCAGTTGCCAACCAGTTCTTTTCTGGATATAGGTATGACGACTGTGACCTTGATCTGTACACGGTGCCTCATAGGTGTTCCTGATTGGTTGGCTTCTTGGTCAAGATTGGCTACACTTTTGTGACGATGGTTGTGGGCAATACAGTGGATGAATGTGGTCGTCACTTTCGTGCTGGGACGCAGGTCTACGCTACACCCAACATGTCCTACATCGGCGAAGAAATATTGGGAGTGCTTTCATTTGAAAGAGAAGCTCTAGGGGAGGAACTGGGACTCAAGTCATTGATTCAAGTCATCGTGTGTCGGGATTCCGAGATATCTGGTATTCTCGACTTTCACAGTTGTGAGTTACTTTACAGTTTGGACAATTCAACTCATAACTCACGTCAGATTGTACAGCGGTCGTAATGAACATTATAGGGCCTTCTAGGGTGATCACATTCTATCTGTGGTTAACTTTCCACATGGAAGAATTTGTGACCTTCAACAGGGACTGGCCTGAGGCAACTGCTGCTATCAACAAATATGAGCATCAAGGCTTCACTACTCGTTCTTGCCCTCTTGCCTCAGATGTCCTCCATTCTTCTGGTGAATGGACAATTCTCCAGGCCGTGGGCGATATTGCGTGCCAGGTGTCGTTGGTTCATGGTGTGGGCGTGAAGCCAGACGCGGGTAATCGTTGGCTCAATAATGTTGCTGCAAACTCATGGGAACATGACTTCCCAAACAGAGGAAGAGTGTCTATCATCAAATCTGTCAGGATACAGTGCAGCTGGTGGTCGCAAGTTACTTGTGGTCCTATGATTGCCCATGTCGTTCTTCATAAGCATTCCACAACTTTGTTCAGGAAGAGGTGCAAGACTTGCGAAATCTTTGGCGTTGGGAGGTAGGTTTTGGTCTGCTTGTGTTAATAAGGTTGTCTGACTTTCAAGTAGGGGTGAGATTTGGAATGTTGTGCAGGAACAACAAACTGTTCATCGACTGGTGTCTGACTGCAATTGGGACTGGAAGTTGGCTGCCTGGTTGAATGACAAAGTGTTGGCCAAATTTTGTGGACCATATCACACCTTGGTGCTTCCGGACGGTACACAGGGGGCACATCTTTTTGCATCTATCAAAGCTATGTATACCTATTTTCGGTACCCACCAAAGGTTTGTCTTCCATTTGTTGGTTTCAACCTTGTACCGTCACGCTAACGTTGCCAACGGCTTGGCTCAAGCCATGGCTGAGCTGGCTTCAAGCCGAGCCGTGGCAAAAAATGGCTCCAATGGAGCTGATCAACGGCTCCAGCTCAGTCCAGCTCAGGAACCAGTTGAGCCGGCTCCAAGCCACACAATAGGTATGTAAATTTCCCCCCCTCCCAGAGACCTTGTATTACTGTTTTATCATGCTCAAGACCTAGATTGTCAGGAAGGCGACTGCAGTTGCCCCTCAAGTCACTCAATCAAGTCTGTTCTGCTGTGTTCACTATGGATTGACCAAGGGGTTAAGCTAAGGAACCGTACTGTACATGGTAAGTCTTTTATACTGGGTTACAGATTAGAATGATTCATCAAGTGTCCGTATGAGTCGGTGGAGAGGAGTCAGGGATGGATGGTTCTGGGATTGTGAGTCGGACCGCTGAGTCACAGATGGTGAGTCGTAGACAGTAACAGGCCCGCTGAGTCATGATGGATGATTATGAGTCGGCCCGTTTGAGTCATGGAATTATGTCAGATATTTGGGGAAGTGAGGTGAGTCGAGATGATGGCTTAGCACTCAATGTGGGTTTGGGTGCTTGATGGGAAAAAGAGGAGGAATCGTGACATAGATAGAGTATGTACATGATGTAACACAGCTAAAAAATCAATCTAAAGACCAGCTAGGCACAGATATTGGGTGAGGTCCAAAATGCCTGCCTAAATGTGCCTGTCTATTTTCTAACTCTAACCCAAAAATATCAGGTGCTGATATTTTTGATGGCTGTCTGACAGCGACGACGACCAAAAATGTTGCACAACATTATTTTTTACATATCCCAGAGTCCACAGGCATCATGTCCATGATGCCTGAGAGCACATGAAGTAGATATAATTTCAATACTTTTGACTGGCTCAAGCCACGGCTGAGCCGGCTCCAAGCTGGACTGAGCTGAGCCACACGTGACTAACGGCTCAGGGAGCCACTTTGGAGCCAGACCGTTGAAGCCAAGCTGGAGCCGGACCAGACCAGCCGTTGGTAACGCTACATCACGCTGACAGCTTTGGCAGGTTTTTGTCACCTTGGAATATTACGTCGACGCGGATCATTGCACTGTGATATGCCAGTTCTTGCTGAAGAATCGCTCAAACGTTCTACAAGCAGACGGCTTATTGTTGGGTTTTGAAAATCAGTCTCCTCCTCTCTTCATAACGCCATATCCAGAAGCTCCATCTGAAATGGTCGTTCAATACAACACATCATTCAGCCATGGCAGTGCCGACTGGTTCTTCCCAGTCCCTGTGGGTGATTCCATTTTGATTGCTGCACCGTGAGTGTTTCATCACCATATCTTGAGTTGTGTAACAAACCTCGTTCTTAGTTGGTCATTGGGTTCACGTCACAGATCTCTCTTGGTTATCACGAATCCATTGTTTGAGAGCATGGAAAAGTCAATTGACAACACCATTGCGCTGGTGACCAAACTTGTTTTCTGATGGTAAAGGTCCCCGGACGTACTTTGTTGCATATTTGAAGTGCTTGTTGAAAAATTATATTGTTGTCTACAACATGGACATGATAGAGGTGAGTTCTTGGGTCTCGTTCTTTGACAGTCACCAGCAAAACCATGGGGATCTGATCATCCCCTGACCTGGGCTATCAGTGAGGGATAGACTGTGCGGTGTTGAACATACTCTGTAAAGGTAAAGTCAGAGTGGCAGGGAATCACCAGGTAGGAATCATTTACCGTTAGTCTGATTGCATCTTGAGCATGGTGTGGCAAGACGCTGAACAAGTGTCGAAAGATTGAGTGAGTCTGATAAGACATCGACCAGCAGCTGATGAGATAAGAACAGATTGACACAGTCTTATCAGACCACGATCAGCCGCTGGTCAGAGCACCCAAGAATGATGTCACTTCGTCAGAGCAGGTCAGACTGGACTTGCCCGACTGACCACTAATCATTAATCATTAGGTGACTGAGTACTCATAAAACACATACAGCATGGAGTCGCAAGATTGACAAAGTCATTTGTGAACTTGGGACGAAATGCTAGCAAAGGGGCCATCACCGCCGGCTTGACCCTAACCACAGAGCTTGAGCGCTTGCACTGAAATTTGGTCGGACTTTGAAGTACAACCAATGGCTCGCGCATCAACAACCCTTCCGCTCCCTTGACTATCAACCACCACCTTGGTCACTCCTCCTGCCAGGACCCACTTTCAGCAACTACCTTCAACCCTCAGCAAGGAGCTATCGTCTCTGAAATATCAATCTATCACATTATCAATCACACCTCCAGAATAGTTGGGGAGACGTGCACCGGGGTGGATTGAAGACAGGAATAGCTTAATGGCGACAGCGAGCCCAAAGCGGTGACGGCGATGAAGATCTCGATGGTGTTGAGTACTGAGGGCTGAGGGCTGAGCAGCAGTATGGAATCATCAATCGTGAACGGTGCGTGACATTGTAGTCTTGAGTTTTTAGCCCCAGACTGATCCAGCCAGATGCTAGTTAGGTTTCTCGGGCAGCAGATCGACGACTTTTGACAGCATTCATAACCAATACGTCATCAATACCATCATAACAGTAGACTCAAGACACGATTCACAGTCTCTACAGCCGCCGCACGGACCACCTTGCCAGGTATATAAACCCGGCACCATCCAACGCTCGACCGTCCTTTCTTTCTTTCTCCCCTCCCCCCACCATCTCCTCGTATACTCTCTGTCTCCTTCAAATAACCTGGCCTCTGCCCCTCCCTTGCTGACCTATCAAAGTGACCATCCAGCGCCCAATGACCCCCAACGTAACATGGGGATCATTACTTTTGGCTAGTAAATGGGTGTGTCTATTCAGTTATAACTGTAAATGACCTGTAAACTGACTATATGCATGTAATACCAGGTCCCATCTTGTCAGGCTTGCTACCAGACCGACACAGGATTGTCTTGATTGTGTCACCCCCCTGCACTCCCGATGGCCACTGTTATAACATGGGGGCGCTTTTGGCTCATGAATAGGTGCGTTCGTACAGTTAGAATTGCACATGGCCCACATGCTGACTATAAGCGCCTAGTAGATTACCAGCTCCCATTTCACTATGACGCGGGCGGCGGGCTGTCTTGATACCGTCACCTTCCTGTACCCAGTCGTTGACCACGCAAACATTGGTTCTCATGCCCAGCAGCCCAATGTTTGGATACAAAGGTCAATCTTCTTCTGTACTCGCCATGAAGCCAATCATTGATTTGTGGTCTTGTAGGTCATCGAGGAACAGTTACTGGTGGGAGGTGTCGAGGATCGTTGAACCAGTGGCCTTTTAGATGTTAGTACTACACTGTATCAGCAACTGCAATGGTATCTTTTTGCCCGAAACGCATGCATCAAGAGTCTGAGACAACTTTAGATTGAAATATTCAAGCAACAGAGTTTAGGCTCGGGAGGTCTGACGGATTCTGAAAGTCTGACCAGGCCTTGTTACGACCTGTCAATCTCACGGTCTCTGACCAAGTCACTTAGTATTGACCACATCTGACCATGTCGGTCAAAACAAACATGTCTGGTCAGGCCGTCCAGTCTGAACGTGTCTGACCATTGCTGGTCATAATGAGTGCGTCTGGTCATCCCCTTATCAGATGTATTCATACTAACACATTATTTTCATTTTCAGCCATACTGTACTGTACTGCTATACAATATCAGTATGTACAAGTTTGCCAGAACAAAAACTGAGATCCAGCGACCGTCAGCCTGATAACGCCTCACCATGGCTGACGGCTTTGACCAGCGAATGATCAGATCGCCCTGGTTTCGCTGGTGGTACTGTTGCTTATCTGCATTCGGTAGGTGAATTGTTACTGGACAACCAGGCGGGGCACTTCCTGGTTTGTTGTAGAGGTGCATGTTCCAGACGACTGGCCATGTCCTAGTAAAACGGCGCTGCGTTTTCGGCTGAACGACGACTATCTGTCCACATTGGCAGTTGGCTGCGTGGCAGTCAACTTTGTCCGTAACAATAATCCTTTCGTTACTTAGCTGTAAAGTCATGGGGCTGTGTTTCGTTGATGTTGCCGACTCTCGATATCATTACTGCAGTTGTGTGTTCAGCGCCTTGCATTCGATGTACTACTCCTTGCTTTCGGACTTTGATTGTGCCTTCGGGGAGTCGGGGAGTGGCGCGCGTGTGTGCCGTTAGGATCCAAAAAAAGAAGGGAAAGTTGATGGGTCACGTGAGTGACGGCAATTACCCGGCCGGGGTAGGTCCGAATAGGTCCCACCACTATTCATTGAACATGTCACGACGGCTGCTACTAGCCACGGACACCTCCAAATCATGGCGCTGCCGTCTTCCGACTCTCCTCGCTTTCCAGGGCAACTGGATACCGGATGGACGATTTTGATAGTCAGTGCAGCTGGTCATTTTTGACCGTATCTCTCACTGAACACTTTTACGCCCAGACTAAGCACATGCATTGGGGCGACTCAGTCTTCAGGTGTTAACAAGTTGGAGGATCGCCCTCCCGTTATGCATGATCCTCACAGCCTTGTCGTATCACTGGTAAGCTATTTTGGCTCTATTATTCGATCCTGTGCCTAGTCAATTGACAATTATTACAACTGAAAAGACGCGCTCAACAAGGCGGCCGGTTAGAGTTGGGGCAACTACCACTACGGCGATGCGATTCAAAGACCCATTCACCGGGCGCGGTCACCATCCGCACGCTCCCCAGCTTATATATCCAACCTCTCCAGACAAGCGAAAATCATAGAACAATCATAGAACGGCCATGTCTTTCCAAGCGCCTGATCTTTCCACCCTCCCTCTCGCGGTGCACCCAGACCTTGAAACACGATACCACTTTCCCGACCTGATTCACTTCCATTGGCGTCACAATCCCACAAGACCGATATGGGCTTACCCAGATGACAGTGTTCCTATCATCGGCTGCGCTGAGATATCCTACTCGGAATTTGGTCGCGCTACTCATCGTGCCGCTTGGGCAATCCGTCCTGATCCCCACGATTCGAGAGACGGAGAAGTTGTCGGCCTCCTTGCACAGAGCGATACGTTGGTGTACCAGAGTGTGAACATCGGGATGATGGTAGCCAATCTCGTCCCTCTCGACATTTCGCCTCGTAACTCTCCAGCTGCAATCCTCAACCTTCTCCAGAAGACTGGTTGCCATCGACTGCTCGTTACCCAACACACTCTCAAAGAGCTGATCGATTCTTTGCACGCATTTATCAAGCAAGAAGGCTCGTCTTACGACGTCACCATCGAGGAAATCCCTTCCCTCTCCCAATTGTACCCCAACCTCGCACACGAGCCACCTTCCCTACCCGGTTTCAAGCAATACCCCACTCTCCCCAAACCCGATTTTCACTCGACGGCCATCTACATCCACTCCTCCGGCTCAACCGGCTTCCCCAAACCCATCCCTCTAACACATCGCAGCATCTGGTCCTACGCCAACCTCCCCCCACTCCGAGAACTCCGAGACCACTACTCCCTCTCCACCCGTCGTCGCACCCAAATCCGTCTCGGCGGCCTCGCCATCCCCGCCTTCCACGCCCTCGCCCTCATCATGCAACTCATCCACCCTCTCTTCGGTTCCTTCAGCGGTAGCATCCTCCCTCCAACCGTCTTCGACCCAACCAAAGATCTACCCGTCATGCCGACCCCCGAAAACTCGCTCGAAGCATTCGAACGCACTTCCACAAACGCCACGATGATATTCCCCACTTTCCTCCAAATCTGGTCGAAAAACCCTGCCGACGTCAAACGTCTCGCAAAACTTGAATACGTCGTCTTGACCGGTGGTCCTCTTGACGTTGAATCCGGTGATGCACTCATTCGTGAGGGTGTCCAGTTGCGTACGATCTACGGTGGTACCGAATTTGGTCAGATCAACCATCTGAGAGGGAGACCGGGCGACGAGAAGGAATGGCAATACATGGAATTCAACGAATCCCGAGTGGGTGTTCGATGGTTAGACGCAGGTGGTTCGAACAGAGGAGAGATTGTCTTGTTACATACAGAAACTCACGTTCCCGCCATCTCCAATCTTCCCGAAGACGTTGCCCAGAAATTTACTAATACCACCCACCATGAAGCAACCGAAGTCGACAACTGGGTCAAAGGAGACAACACCACTCCCCTCATCGACGAAAAGACCAACCTCGTCAAGGGGTACTCTACAAACGACGTTTGGGAACGACACTCCACTAAACCGTACGTACTATCCCTCTCTTCCACTATACCCTCTACTCACATTGACATTCCACTCTAGATGGCTCTTCAAACTCGTCGGTCGAGTCGACGACGTCCTCATCCACTCCTCCGGTGAAAAGACCGTCCCAGGTCCGATGGAAAAAATCATCATGGAGTCTCCCCACGTCAAAGGAGCCATCATATTCGGTCACGGTCGCCCTCAACCAGGTGTCCTCATCGAACCTCTTACCACCCATATGAGTCTCATCGAGCTTCGTAACGCAGTTTGGTGAGTCCCCTTCCCGGTTGTTTAAACTTGTGAGATTTCTAATTCTGACCCACCCCACCCCCATGGTAGGCCCCAAATCGACGCAGCAAACGCGATCGCACCCGCATTCAGCAGGATCTACAAAGAAATGATCATCTCCACCTCTGAAGGCCGCCCACTCGCGCGTACACCCAAAGATACCGTCATCCGAAAGATGAGTATCAAAGAATACGAAGGCGAAATCGACGATCTGTACGTCTCACATTCCTTCTCTACCTCGCAACTCCAACTAACCTCCCCCCAGGTACGAAACAATCGAATCCAACGCCTCCTCCGGGTCTGGCTCCGGGCACATCGACCCCCCATCCACCTGGACCCCACCCGACGTTGAACAATGGATCATCGACCAAGCGTTCGACATCCTCCCTTCCTCCTCTCACCGTCTAGACCCAACCACCGACCTCTTCGATTGGGGATTCGATTCCTTGAGCGCTACAATCCTCCGTTTACGTCTCGTCGGTGCTTTGCGAGGTTCAGAGGGCAAACAAAGCAAAGTGAGCAAGATCAACCAAGGAACGATATACGTCTATCGGAGTGTCAGAGCTCTAGCCGACTTTGTCTGTTCCGACTCGGAAGACCAAAGCGGTGGTGTTGATGACGGCGCAGAGGGAGAAGTTGAAGAACACATCCGAAAGATGGAAGCTATGATCTCCAAATACTCCACCGGGTTCGACAACAACGACCAAGACATCATCATGTCCCCACCCTCCTCACTTGACACCAACAACATTCTCCTCACAGGCTCAACCGGCTCCCTCGGCTCCCGCCTCCTCCACGACCTCCTCCTCCCCCCCTCCACCCAAACCATCTACGTCCTCAACCGCTCCCCCTCCCCCTCCGCCGGCACAAAACACCACCAAAAATTCCTCGACCAAAACCTCGACGTCCACCTCCTCACCCTCAACTCCCACCGAATCGTCTATCTAACCCTCGGAGTCGACCCCCTCCCAACGGATATATCCCTCGTCATCCACAACGCTTGGAACCTCGATTTTAACCTCTCTCTCGATGGGTTCGAAGACAACGTTCGGGATCTTCGTGGGTTGATCGATCACGTTAGGTCTCTAGGAGTCGGAGTCAAGTTTTTATTCACGAGTTCGATAAGTACCGCTCACTCTTGGAACGGGAATGGTGAGGCTGGGTTCCCAGAGAAAACGATGGACGCAAGGTACGCCGTTGGAAGTGGGTACGGTGAAGCCAAGTATGTTTGTGAGCGGGTACGTGTCCCTTCCTTCCTTCCTCTTTTTTGTTCGACGCTGAAGGCTGTGATGTATATAGATCCTAAACAACAGCGGAATCCCCGCTACGACCTTCCGAATCGGTCAAATCACAGGTTCAGCTTGGGCAGAGACGGATTGGTTCCCGATACTCGTCAGGTCGAGTTTGGAGTTGGGAGTTTTGCCTGATGCTGTTGGGGTACGTCTTTTCCCTCTTTCCCTCTTTTTCTCTCTTGCTAACGCACGCTCCTCCCACCAGGTCGTCTCATGGATCCCCTCCCACACCGTCTCCTCCACCATCCTCGACATCGGCCTCAACCCGACCCACACACCAATCGTCAACCTCGTCCACCCCCACCCCGTCCGTTGGTCCGATGTCATCTTCGAGGTCAAATCCGCTTTACAAGACCAAGGACACAAAGACCTGAAAATAGTCCCCTACACCGAATGGTTCCGCCTATTAGAGCAAAAAGCAGAAGCCGCCGCGGGTGGTAGTGGTGCGAGTGCTGGGTTAGATAAAATCGTACGTGTCCTCCTCTCTTCCTTTTCAGATTCTCGTGTTCGCCGAACTCAAATCCCCCTCTGCGTACACAGCCGGCAATAAAACTCCTCCACTTTTACCGCTCCCAATCCACCGCCGACGCCTCCAACCGAGACCTCCACAACACCGAGGGCGAAGCGGTAGATCTCCAAGACCTCATCATCGAAAACGCCAAATCCCTAAGCGGGAATTTCAAATCCGCACCTCCGATTGGGAGGGAGGATGTTAGAGGTTGGATGAGGTATTGGGTTGGGAAGTGGTTTTGAAGATTTGAAGGGTGATCAAGTGGGATGTATCGGATGTATCGGTATTGTATAATTGTAATAAGTGTTCTTGTATATGGGTAACCTATTTTATAATATGTGAATATCGTTCTATTCTCTTCGTTTTTTTGTATGGTTTGCTCCGAGGTCTTTGATCTTTTAGTCTCGGTGTTTACAGTCAAACTAAGTTGGGTCCGGCCCAGCGAGCGGCACTTCAGTATGAGGGTACTTACGCTCAAGTTAGTCAGGCCGGGGACAAGGTCAACGCCAAGGAGGTGTAAAGAGTAGGAGACTAAACCCACCACTACCCTATAGTCTTGTAGTCCCTGAAGCTGAGGCCTGAACGTTTAACGTTAAACTCTGAGACTGTGGTTCCAAGACGACCTCTTCCAAACTATTTTCTCAATTCGCAATGTCTCCACGATGTCCACGATTTGAATCTAAACCTAGTATCATTCAAGAATCAAATCTAAGACCACAATTATCCACTCGACTGCCAATACAGCCAATACTCTTCTATCTGCCTCCGTCCAACAGGTACACTCCCCTTCAAAGCCGCTGAATCCTCACATGCAAGTTCAGTACCCAAAACAACTTTCCCCGACGCCATCCTCACAAAATCCTCTTCCAAGAATCTGATAATCCTCAAAGCAGGATTCTTGATAGGGTCGTGGCTACAACGCCGAACCCGTTCTGTCCACTCCGAAAACGAGACCAGAGGCAGCGGTTCCTCCAGTCCAGGGGGGCCCGCGAGTAAAACCGAAAGGTATCCAAGCACTTCCTTCCACGACTGCCGAACAGGATTTTCGAGGTGATAAAAGGGACGAAACCTCTCGCCAAACAACAACTCGTGAATGACTGAAGCCGCACGGTTCACCGGTATCCACGAGAGTGTCTACAGGAGAAGAAAAATTCAGCACGCGTCGACATCACAGTCCAAACGATCGGAACCTACACCATCAATATCCGGAAGCGCCTTCACAAGCTTTGAAGTACTACAAATCATCGGAAAATGCTCCGACTCATTCCAACACCCCGACCCTTCCGGACCAGTCATTTGTCCAATGCGTACAGAGGACCCTCTCAACAACGGCTCGTCACCACCAACCCCTTCTCCTCCTCCTCCGTACATCTCATTCGCAGCTTGCAGCACCATCTCACACACCCACTTTGCTTCTGCGTATCCAAACTCATCCGTCGCTCGAGCATCCACCGCGCCCTCGGGTACAATCGAGTACTTGGCAAGAGACGGATAATTGCCGACGACAGCGATAGAAGATGTGAACAACATTCGGGGCGGGGGACCGCAAGGACTCTGTAAACACAGCTTGATCAAGTTCAACAGCGTCTGAACGTGCGGTTCGAAAGAGTCGAGTTTGCGATTGAAATCCATCGGCCAGGCATTATGCACGATGTGCGTCACCTCGAGAAGCTGGCATGGTTTCAGCTGAGAACACAAATAAAATAAGGGGGCTTGACTGACCCGCAAATACTGGGACTCGTCCAGCCCGAGATTATCCATACTAGTCTGCGCTTCAATGAAGACGACTTTATCCGAACGTTCAGGTGGGATAACTACTCCACGTTTCTCCAAAGCGTCGATCTGTTGCTTCCGAATCGCGTCCAAACCACCATGGCGAGGGCGATTCAAACAGATTACCTTTCGCACAGATGAATCAGCGGAGAGCGTGTCCAATAACATGCATCCCAAGCTTCCGGTCGACCCAGTGAGTAGAACGACCCTGCCGTCTACTGTGAAAGGAAGCTTCCTTCGGGTACCCTCTGCAAGCGCCTTGTAAGAACGGAGTTGTTCAACGCCCTTGCGGACCATCGCTTCCATCGCTTCAACTCGCAACCTTTTCTGGTCTGCGTCGTTGGTGGTGATGTTGTGGCCACTAAGAATTGTTGTTATCGCGTTGCACAACTTTTCGACGGACGAGTGTTGGAAGCAGAAATCCAACGGAAGCTTTGGCGTTCCTGAGGATGGTGAGAGCTGAGTACGTTTTAGAGCAGCCTGGATCATCCGATGGAGCCGAGTGGCTTGCAGACTATCCATGCCCATCTCAAAAAAGTCCATTGAGTCATTCTTCGGACCTTCTGCGAAATCCGCAGCGGCACTCCAACCACAACTAGCAACGAGGCTCCTCAGCGCGTCCCGTAGTCCATCGCTCGGGAAGGGTTTGGCCTCCATTTCATCGGCATCATCGAAGGCCCCTCTGATCTCTTCCTCAAACGCCATATGATTCTCCTTCCTCGCCAGACTACCCTTGTCCGTCCTCAAGAGCGCCTTCTTCGTTGGGGACGTGAAGACCACCATCTTGAGACCAATTTTCCCATGCGCATCCATCAGAGCATTTCCGCGTTCGAGGTAATGCCTAAAACTATCCTTGAACTCCTCCCCGTCGTGATTCGTCCCATCTACCACCTCGACAATCAAGCCAAGCGCCGATTTTCCCGAACCAAACGC
>JANHQD010002459.1:0-13371 GCA_024721195.1 Marasmius sp. AFHP31
CAATACCATGTCACCGGCGAGTTTCAAAACTAGTTGTTCTGAATTGGCAACGGTTAGTAAAAGTGTAGGTACAGAATGAGTGTTGAAGAGCATATCACGATACGGAGTGCAGTGTATAGTAGCACCAGTATCAATGACATGTATGGACTTGTCAGTTGACGAAGTCGCATAAAGTGGTAGAGCAGTAACAATAAAGGGAATAGTAGAACTACTCACGTGCATAACGACGTCAGAGTCAGACAAGGAAGCAATCCAAGCACTCTGACTAGTTCCGGACGTAGTAGAAGCAATATTGGCAGATGCTTCAGTGGAACCAGTAGAAGTGACAGCAACAGCGGCTTTCGCTTTGCCTTTGTCCTTGGCAGCGGCGGTGACCAACTTCCTAGTGATACCTTTCTTCTTCATAGCAGCCTTGGAACTCTCGGTCCAGGGCTTAGGACAAGTGGGCGTAGAATGTCCCAACTCGTTGCAGTTGTAGCACATCAACCGCATCCTTGGAATAAGGAGCGACAGCAGCTCGAGCAGTGGTAGTAGATTTAGTCGAGCGATCAACGAGTTTGTCCTTCGAAGAAGACTGAGGTACTAAGGTAGTCGTGCCTTCGGACTTCTTGTGCACTTTAGGATGCGTAATACGCCAGTTATTAAACTCGCGGCGTAGTTCGGCGATGAGAGCAAGAGGCTTGTAAACAACCTTCTCGCCACTCTTAGTAGTCGCACGAACAGCAGCCTCGTAGTTGGAACGAGTGGAGTTATATGCAGGCGGAATCATACCAACTATAGCGGAATAGAAGATATGATCAGGAAGTTCGGTTCCGCCAGCAATGATTTTGCCAGCAAGATTCTGGGCATCATCAAGAAGTTTGTCCATCTCGTAGATTGGACGACGAAGTTGGAAAAGTTGATAGACCTCATTTGCATCTGAGACCGTAGTTTTAGGATCGAAGCGTTCAGTAAGAAGCTCCATTAGTTTGTGGGGCTTATGCTCGTTCAGGTAGTTTACCATGACCGAGTCGACGATGTGACCAGAGACGACGTTAAAGACGG
Source organism: Marasmius sp. AFHP31 (assembly GCA_024721195.1). Taxonomy (NCBI): domain Eukaryota; kingdom Fungi; phylum Basidiomycota; class Agaricomycetes; order Agaricales; family Marasmiaceae; genus Marasmius; species Marasmius sp. AFHP31. The sequence continues at coordinate 1,045 of JANHQD010002459.1, forward strand.
CCCGTGTGACCTCAGTAGGCACAGTCATACCACCTCGCAAGTTATGATAAGCAAGGATAGTATTCATTGCGTTATTTACACGGAATTTCCACATCGGCCACGTATCAGGCCCAGTAAGTTTGCCAACATCAGCAAAAGCTTTGTTGACATCACTCAGCGACATAGAGTAGTCACTCTGAGCGTGAGGTAGTACGGATAGTAGATCGGACACTTGTTGTGAAGATCCGACAGAAGGAGGAGGAGGAGGATCGGCGTTTCCATTTCCTGAGGCGGACGACGAAGAAGAAGAGGAAGACGGCGTAGTGAGTGGAGAGTCACCGTCTTGATGATAGCGGCGTCTACGACGATGGTCGTCAATGCGCAGAACATCGAAGGGAGTAGTTTGTCGACCATGTTGATGATCTTCTGGAGGAGCGGATACAGGACGAGTTCGACGTCTATGAGGAGTGGGGGATGCAGGAAGATCGATATTCATTTGCTGAGGATTGTTGGTGTTAGGACTCGGGGGTTCAACAGTTGTTCCACCAGATCCTGCTTGACCAGATGACATAGTAGGATTAAAGATAGGAGTTGTGTGTCTTCGCTTTCGAGTAGGTCGAGGGATTCCAGATTTCTGGTATGAAGAACCTCTGAAGAAATCGGTTTGTGTGCGGTTACGAGTAGGACGGCGATCGTTGCGATCAGAGCTCATAAACTCTGGAGAGAGATGATAGTGATAGTGTAGTGAGGTTAATAGAGCCTAGGCGGGGCCCATAACCTGTTAGAAGGCTACGAGATTCAAGTGAAGCTTAAGGTGAGAGCCAAAGATGGGGGATCAAAAGGTATTGATTTAGTATTGCAGAGTGCAAAGTATATACGGTAAGTAAGTATTAAGTTAAAGCGGAGTTAAAATAAAGTTAAAACTCAGTTTAGTTAAATTAAGTTTAACATCCCCCCCCATTGCTGGTGTTGTCCTCATGCTAAGCTTCCCCTATACACAGATCTGAAGCTCTCTGAATACACCAAGCTCCAAACGCTCTCAAAGGTATCGGCCATTACACAAATTAGCAAGTGCCTACGATCGGGCAATTTCACTTTGAAAGGCTCAACTCGCACGCAGAATCCGTGTCTCGAACGGCCACCTAGCACCATTCTTTACTCGCGCGTCATGGAAGACAACCTATTGTTCCCCAGTCTCCCCGCCAATGAAGACCATCTGCTAGGCGAGGAAACCGTTTTCTACGATACTGGCGAGGAGGACCGAAGTTTTCTAGGAATGGCTCTACTGGATCATGAAGGAGACTCCGGTACTGGTAGTGACGCGTCGTTTGAGTTGTGCTGGGTGAGCTCTTCGGACAGGATTGGAGCCGAGTCTGAGAGGGATATTCCTGGTTTTGAGGAATCGGTGAGTATTTTTTCTTTGTCCTCTTACTCTCTGTGCTCATGGAATTCCTGCTTTCAGCCGACTCATGTGACGCTGGGTCATGATGAAGGCCTAGAGAAGAAGGAGTGTCCGACCCATGGTTGGCATGTAGACGAGCCCATGGACAAAGCAGTTTTCGGCAATGCGAATGGAACAGAGAAGAGAGAGGCTGAGGAATTTGAAGAGAATAGCAGCGTTTTGCTTCACCCCGAGACAGTGAGCTGTAGCCCATGGTTCTCTTCATCCAAGGGTACTGATTGTTGACCCACCTAGGATAACGAACCCATTCTCGACATCGAAGACATCAAGTTCACCAATGACCCGGGATTGGTGAGCCTACCCTTCGTATCGTCGGATTCTCACCTCGCTAATGCGTACTCTTCCATAGGCTTTGCTCACAAACGATCAGATGTCGGGTATTAGCAAGCTCGGCGCCAAACTCGACCTGCTCCTCGCCAATCATATCCTCCGCACCGCCCAATCATACCCAAGACCTTGATCAGCTTCAGATCCTCCTCGTCACCGAGAAGGCCTTGTCAGCCAAACTCGCTGTAGATCTAGAAGATGCCCGTCGTTTGCAAAAACGTTCCGAAACAACTATTTCGGAGCTCAGAGCACGTCTATCGGAGGCTGAAGCAGCAAACTGTTCACTGAAGAATGACCTTCGTGGACTTTGGACGATGATGGGTCAGAACGAGAGGGATGCACAGGAGGAACAGGGTCGGTTGCAGGTGCAGGTCTCAGACATGGCAGACGCCCTTCAGGCCAAGGATCTCGCAGTCAAGGAGCATATCTCAAAGATGAATAAGGCTTGGTTCGCTGAACGTAGCCAGTTGAGTCAGGAAAGCTCAGATCTGGCACAGCAAAACCGCGGGCTGGAAAAGCAAGTCAGGAATTTGGAGAATGCTGGTCATTGATCGGCAGAAGGCGGATGAGGCTGTTCAGAAGTGGCAGGACAATGAGGTCGTTCTCTGAGGGGACTTGGATCGCCGTAATGCTGAGCTAGGCAAAGCCCAGAAGGAACTCAAACGTCAGCTCGAGTGGATGATGAGAAGGTTGGAGGACGAGAAAGCGGGTGCCAATTGTCGTGCTGATGAAGGAATGAAGCTTGTGGGTGATTTGGAGGTGAAGAAGAAGGAATACCGGGAGGCGGTGGATATTCTGAACGCCACATGCCAGTCGGAGCAGGCTTGGAAACAATCCCACTCTCAGGTTACGATGGAGTTGACGACGGCAAAGGCGAGCTGGGAGAAGAAGAGGGGTGAATACCGGAGCTCCATTGCGCAAAAGGACAAGGAGTTGGCGGCTCTAAGGGCGAGTTGCTGGCCCCTGCCAGCAATTCGTCCTCCAGCTGCACCGGTATCGTCAAACGGGCTCAATATCAGGCTTCCTCATTCGTGATATTGACTGTGATTTCTTGCGGATGTAGTACGCTACATGTACCTAGAACTCTAGAACTACACGTTTTGTCCCAGCACTTTTTTTGATTGGTAGATGCCATCATTTGGGCGACATCGCTGCGTATACAGTCGTCGGCAGAATGCGATAATGAATACGGGCTATCATCTGTCTGTTGAAGTTGTGATGTTTGGAGCTGAGGGTGAGCTGTAAGTTGTGCTTCCTGGCTTCCGGCGCGCTCACCGTGACCTTAGGCACGGCTTGTGACGGCTGAGCGCTGAGGTGCCCGCGCGTCACCGCACGTCACTCCGACCACTTCATCAAACGACCCCGACGTGTTTGAGGATGCATTCGGGGGACTCATCTTCCTACGTATTCTACCTTGGACAGTCATTAGTTCAAAATGATACTGCTCTCTCTTCATAATATTCACCTCTTGTGCGAAATGGCCGGCCTCAAAAATTCAGCAAAATCCATGAGCAATTCCCGACCTCGAACTAGTGTTGCCCATGGCTGGCTCAGCTCGGCTTCGGCTCGGCTTGGTGCGGCTCGGCTCGGATGTGGCTCACCAGCCACGTAAGCCGGCTGAGCCATGGCTGGAGTCCCCAAATCTTCCAAAATCTATTTTTCGACCTTACACTATCTAAATTTATTGGACCTTGGCCCATTATATACAATGAGCCTCTACTATTGATACAAGAGATGTAGACTACATGAGGGAGCACTCAGGAAGGAATTGTAGTGCTCGCTTTGAGGTGCTTGCCATGTGGGAGTACAGCCACCAGGGCCCACCCCGGGTAGAACCTCGTGGCATGTTTATGCCTTTTGTGAGTCGCAGTGGGCTTTTTGCGAGTCGCACCACTGCAAAACCCAAGCATGCACAGTCAGGGGGCACTTGAGAATGAAAACAGCATAAAATATCTGAGAAAGGAGGAAAATTCATTGCTTTTAGGATTTTGGTGGTTTGAGCCACGGCTGAGCCGGCTTTCAAGCCAAGCTGTTGGCTTGACACAGCTTTGGCTTGGCTAGGCTTCAAGCCGGCTTAGCCGCGGCTCCAGCCGAGCCGTGGGCAACACTACCTCGAACTTGCTAAACCCACCTCCGAATCTTTACCTACTTCAAAATGCCTCCCGCCTCACAAACCAGTACCATCGTCTCGCACTGCTCCCAGGAGCTCCCCACAAGCCGTAATACCACGCCCAAATTCCGGTCGTGGACGGCCTCAGTTATCCGTCTGTAAACTCTCATCTACGAGGAGGGCACCTTGTCGCTCAGAGACTACCCATAGCAGTGGACATTGGTAGCCCAGCGTCAGAGGAGCGCATACACAGTCGTAAAGATATGATCATCGGTGATACTGGAGGTTCAAATTGTTGCTTTGATGTTGGGGTCTCTCAGAGGAAAAAAGGACCTACAGACGTGCTACCTCTTCTTCTCAGGAAGCCGCGTCTATCATGGCAGAAATCGAGCAAGCGACAGCACAGAGATCGAGCATAACAGATACTATCGCGCGTCTTCAGTCGTCCATTGCCACGGTTTGCTTTTAGACGAGCTCGAAGTGAGGTGCTGTATTCCAGTCTCCGCAGAGTCATCACAATCGTGACTATTGTTGGTCCAGTTGGATCAGGTTATAGAGAATGCTTAAGCGAGTGCACGCTTGGACGAGCTTGTGAACGAGGGCCTTCGTGTAGCTTACAAACCGCACGAAGACTTCTGGAATCTGAGAGGCGGAAAACGGTGATTAGTTTTGGAAATGATCCAAGTTCGTTCAAGCGACTGAGATTTTTGTTTCAGAAAAGGAGGGGAAGGACTAGTAGCGATACAAATTGCGCTGAGACAAGTATGCAAGCTGTCTAGAAATCTAGAGGGATCTTATTCACCACGATACGTTCAGTGATGTACCAAGAACGTTTTGTATGTCAGTATACATACAACTTGGCGAAGATTAATACCGTCCCTATCTTCCTATCAAGGTTCCAGAACCTGAAGCCCCTCCTCTCGAAGTCGATTCAGGCGTGCGATTGCCGATCTGTCCGCCAACCTCTGATCCAGTTTGACTGATTTCAGCCAGGGCCCTGATGAAGAGGAATCAGAGGTCGACTCGTATATTCTCCATCGATCTTCCAACACGTCGACGAGTACCACACCATTGTAAGACGACTCTGCGTTCAAAACGGGGATAAGGGTCAGGTTCTGCAACCTGGGGACGATAGGAACGCGGATTCTTTTCGAACCCTCGGGAGAATAGAACAGCATGAGGTAGTCGTTGCTCATTCCCTCGTCGACTCCGAATGCGAGATGCGCCAGAGAGTTCAACTGTGCCAGGACCTCCAGGAACTCTTCCGACGGCATGTTCACTCGGTGGATGGTGAGCGAAGTTAAAGGCCTTCCAGGTCGTGAGAGGAACCTCACAAGAGCCTGACAATCGCTTCCTGAAGTCGAGATCGTCAGCTTGCTCAACGATGGAGCTACCATCGAGCACAACACCTCGTCGACCTCAGTGCATTCGGGATCATCGGGATCATCGGGATCATAACCGTGCAGCTCCAGTTCCGTCAGTCGATGTAATTGCGGCTCTGCGGCCCAAACTGGTACGCTGGACCTCAGACGGAGATAGGTAGAGACGGATCGTTCAGTCAAGAATAAGGTGAGCCTTTCCAGGGCCACAAAACGAGGAAGAAAAGCGAGCAGTTGGAGTAGGTCGTGCCCGTCAAGTCTGAAGCCATCGTTGGCATCAAAGTGGCACAAATCGGTGATTTGGCGAAAGGGAAGTTTCAGAGCACTCGACCAGCCCTGCTGCCCGTCTCCAATCAAATTGTGACCCCCTGATAGTATGAGCTTCCTCAATCGCGGTGCAAACTCGAGAAAGTCCAGCTCCCCTTTGAACCCCCATCCCATGCAGTGGATATCCAGGAGCTCGAGCTCAGGGAGCAAACCTCGAATATGGACTAGTTCCTCGGCAACGGCATCATTGAGCTCAATGCGAAGGCTTCTCCAGCGATGTGTATGCGAACACAACAGGAAAAGCGATCGATCTATCGAGCTCATGGCACCCTCTGGCATGTGGGTAACAACCGTGAGTGGGCTGTTTTGGGAGCGCTGAAGTTGAAGGCGCAGAAGATGGTTGTGAGCCCGCACGACTGTGGCAGAGTCTGCGTCCGCAGTACTGTAAAAGCCGTGAAAGCCGAATGAAATAAACGACCACAAGCTGGGTGTAGCCAATGCGAGGTTTCGGAATGATTGGCATACCTGTGCAAGAGACCAGGGCGGGCGACGGGAGTTCAGGGGAGAGAATGGAGGTTTCCTATGTCCCGACGAGGCGTACATCTCGGGAGTTTCTACGCAGAAGGAAAATATTCTTGCAAGGAGCTCGGCTGGGAGACGATGGATTGGACGAAGGATGCTCTGATACTTCACCACTACCTGATTGATCCGGCCCTTCTCCGCTTCTAACGTGTCTATCCTCTCTTTTAAGCGTGTCACAATGTCTGTTATGACCGACACCGTCGAAGTAGCCTCCTTCAAATCTGCCCTGATTGACGCCGCTTCCAGCAGCGAAGGATGCGTGTTTCTGTGCAAGTAATACTGGTAAAGAGTTTGAGAAGGTCCCAAAATTCGTTGGCGAGAGGTCTCGATGTCAAAGGTGAAGTCCAAGCATCCCCCAGGGCAGTGGTAGACCATTCTAATTTCTTCGTTGGTAGGGCCTGTCGGACTGGCGTATGTCATCTAGGCACAAAACCAAAGCAATGAGAAATGTGAAGTCTAGTCAGAACGCAAACTTTACCTTTCGAATGGTAAGTTGATTTTCTTGAGGAATCGTCAGACCTTGGTTCGAGTTTGGTCGATGGTGGTCAGCGTAAGAGCTTTGTGGTAATGATCAATGATCATTGAAGGATCCTGTCCTGATTCACGAGGCGGCGGCGTTTCTCGGCTCTTCCCATGCCTGTTAACTTGGCAATAAGCTTGCTTTCTCGATCAAGGTAAGTTCGATCTAGCAAGCGACCCAGAGCCGATTAAACGGAGATGAAGGAGTAACATAGCACTTTGTGATTCAATCGACTGGAAAGGGTCTCCAGAGATTGTCACCATCGCCGAGAAATAGGATCTGGAGAGATAGCGTCATGGAATGTGGTTCAAGAATATGAACTGAGTTTGGTCAAATACCGTTGTCCGAGAACTGGTCATGAGACGCGGATCTGCCCACAATATATTTTCTAATCCTTGGGAGATTTGCGTTTGAGACTGGGGTGGTCGTGGTGCGCTCATGCGGCGCCGACCCCTTACGCGTACGTCCCATGCCGGAGCGTTTCCCACGCTCTTAACTTGTCTCAAACCACCACCATCGTACCATCCTCCAAAGTGACATATCGGTGTGTCTCAACGAACTCCTTCTAGCCACTCATATACTCAGACACGCCATCGCACTTCATCGATCATCCCTGGCTGCAACCTAGATTCGGGTCAATATCAATGGAACATCAGTGCGAGGACTGTAAATTCAATGTCGAGTGCTCACGCGCGAAAATCCACGGACCTCCCGACGTCTTGTATCAACATTATCTTCGAAATAACGGCTATCCTCCACCGGATCAGGCCGACTCTCTTGTAGCTGGATTGGATATAGCAAAAGCACAATCAAGGCTTATCCGCGATACAATCGCACGCCTCCAAACGGCCATTGCGTCGTTAGAGGGGGAGGATTCCCGTATCAGAGATATAATTGCGAGGTACAGAACAGTCATTCGCCCAGTTTACAAGCTCCCGCCAGAACTACTTGCCAAAATCTTCCTCTCATCGCTCGAACCCCCAGCGGTTTTGCAGGATGCCGTCGCCCGCACATATCCACCCCATTCGTTCGATACCTCGAAAATTCCTTGGGTCCTAGGACAAGTGTGCACACTGTGGCGGCGTGTCGTCCTTCAAACTCCCGGTATCTGGGCATCCGTATACTTCTCCTTTCGGGGCGGCGATGCAACCACTGCAGCTTCCCAAATCCACGCACATCGCCTACGTCTGCAACTGCAACGTTCTGCGAATCATCCACTCACCGTCGTCACATTCACACCTTTGAACCTCACCCTCAGCGTCTCCGACCCCATGGTGGTTCTTCTCGCTTCCCATACGCATCATATAAGGCATCTGCGTATTGACCTAAACAGAAACAACATTCCGATCACCCACCTTTCTCAGGGCCTCTTCCAAGCACTCGAAACGCTTGATATTCGTATTCTCATACGTCGATCATCTTCCCGAACATGGACCAGCCCCACCAACTTGGACGTTTTTAAATTTGCTTCGCGTCTGAACACACTCATTTTGTCAGGTGATTTGAGTTGCCTGGAACTTAAATTTCCCTTCCTCCAGATCACCAGGTTCTACTGGTGCGACGCCGAAAATCCAGATAACTCATCGCTATCATACCTACGCAGTTTCCTTGCCATCCTCTACGGCCTCCAAAAATGTCGGTTGTCATTTCATCCCCAGACAATAGCATCCTACGGCCCCGCAGTCGGCGGGTCTGCGTTCAATACGATATCGAAGTTGTCGTTTTCTTGCCTACAAGAATTGGAGCTGACATGCTCGACGTCAGAGAGGCCTGTTCCCAACAGAGGGATTTTGACTTGGATAACATCCTCTAATCTCACCTCTCTGACTCTCTTCGCGTCAGGAAAGGACCCGGCAACCTTCTCTACCCTCTTTCCTAATCCCCAGAGAATCGTCTATCTCGTCATACACCAAGTTGAAATGCCGGCAACCGAGTTTGCCGATGTTCTTGCCAAGCTCACCTCGTTGCAGACTCTCGGATTTGGTGTAGGGAATGGGATCACTGACGAATACATTTCTCCTCTGCAACTCACCCTTCATGAATCTGAAACGTTTTGGGTCGCTCCAAAACTTCGCTGGCTATCCTTACTCGCCACTCCTGAATTAATGTCCTCGTATACCAACGAGAAAATTGTCGGAGTCTTGGAAACCAGGCGGCGGGAAGTCTCTGCTGCGTCGGGGAACGCGCAACTCATATCAGTTGTCCTCGATAGGAATGTCACGGACCGGTCGGCCGGGGAAAGGCTGAATTCTCTGATCAGCAATGGGTTGCGAGTGCAGGTGACGGAGGGAACGAGGAAGTAAAATTCATGCTCTTGGCTCTGGAGCAGAGGCTGCAGAGCACGACAGCGTTTCTGAATCTTTTCTCGCGAATAAGAACCCAAAATATTGTATTGTATCCTATGTTTAGAGTGTACATCAATACGAGTACTGCCTTCAATACTACTCTAATGACTAGGACACATCATTGACCAGCAATGAGCGTCCAAGTTTGGGATCGGGTCAGGGTTTACATAATCTACCTACGAAGAGATACATGGTGTAAGTATACAACAGGCAAGGCACGGAGAACTACTGTAACTACAAAAAGAATCAAAGCCCTCATTAGAGTAGCTATTGCACAGTTCCGGCAGTCGAGAATCAACAAATATCGATACAAAACGAAAAGCATGTAGCTACAGAAAATGCAAAGGATGAACGGAAGTTGGGAGAACGTGAATAACCATGGCACAATGTCAATGTCTACAAAAAAGACCTTCAGAAAACCCTAGAACAGCGTATTAGCCTCTGCATCATTCACAATGAAGACCCGCTCGGGGCCACGCCGGTTGACTATCCTCGTCGCCAGCTCGGGCCTGCAGGACCTGTGCAGCCGCTCCCCCGATTCGGGTTTCACATCGAGGGTGAGACTCTCCAGCTGGGGGATATTCACGACGGGAGAATGAATGAACGCCGATCGCACGCGCAAGAAATAGATGAGGTGTGATTCATCAAGAGGTTCTATCGTCATTCGTCGGAGGGTGCCCAGAGGAAGCGCCGCGTGTTGATCCTCAAACAGACCTGGGTCTCCCAAGGCGGCATACATGGTCTCGTTGGCACTGAGCAAGGTCAACTCTTCGAGCGAGTAGAGCTCCGAGAACCAGGTCACACCGTCGTTGTCGTGTGGAAGGGGAACCAGTACTTCGTTTCCAGGCGTGAAAAGCACGCGGTGGAGGAAGCCATTTTCGAAGCCATGATAAAACCAGAACGAATCGAGGACGAGATGCGTGACTTGACCGAGAGGCCAGCTCTTCAGGGTTCCGAGGAGGTGTCGACGCTCAGTGACCTTGTCCTCTGGAATACCATCCACAAGTGACAATGTTCTGAGGGCCGGGAAGAGGAGAAACGTAGTGGCTTTTCGGACATCTTCGATCCGTTTGAATCCAAATTTGAATTCGCGCACTTTGGGGAATGTCACGGGCTCTAGCTCTAGTGACGAGGAAGGAAGAGCATGCACAAGTTCCAAAACCACGAGGGTCTCCCGATGAGATGACAGGAAGCATTGGAGCTGATGTGAAGTTGGACTGGCAGCTGCGTTGTCTTCGGCAGGTCGGTAAGGGACGACGTCCAAGAGGGGGGCGTTGAAGTCTTCATCAAATCGTATCGCCAGGTCCTGCAAGACAGGCATCCGAACGTGATTGTCGTGAAGTAGACGGACCAGCACCCCATAGTCTTGCCAACGGCAGGTTTCGATAGCGAGGGACCTCAAACGAGGCGCGTGTTGGAAGATTTGCTCTACGAGTAGTTCCAAATACTGTGGCATTCCGTCGGCGTGGTCGACCCCAGGACGATCCCTAAGCAAGCTTATGGTCAGGTCTATGAGCATCGAGCCTGACCAGTCAAAGAACGGTATCCGGGACCAGAGGTCTGCGGGGGTAACGTCTGAACCGCGTTCCCGGGCCAGGTTGAGTCGCGCGGCGGTGGGAAGCCCAAGGCAGATCGTGGTCCACAAACCAGGCGTACCCAATGCGACATTCCAGAACTGCTGACCGGCAACGATCAACTGAATGAAGGCGTGAAAATCCTGAACCTGCAGGTGCATCATGATCTCCGAGAGAATCTCGGGCGGCAATTGCTCGAGCCTCATGGTTGGAAAGGACGCGTTTGAAGGGGTGTACTGGAGGCGAACATGAGTTGGTGAGCATTGGTAATGGCTCTGAGAGAGTACTCACGTCCGTAAAAGGAACGTTGTGGCTTGAACAACTCCAGGCGTTCAAGTCGGTAGGAGAGGAATTGCAGAAGAGAAAATTGGGCATCTTGTGTGCTATCCGGTTGGACTAAATAGCTGCCACCAGCCACAATTCATGCGTCGAATGTGATTGTACCGTGACTTCTGAGTGACTACTGCCTCTATGTGCTGTTTAGATTTTGCGCTGAGGAACAAAAGACACGAGAGTGACTCACCTCCAGTCTGGCTGACGCGTCATCCTCTTTGTCCGACCCTTCCTTCCAAATCCAGCATCTCTATCCATGCCTCCAGCAGTAGAAGATCACGTAGAGGGCCCCTGGGCCACATTGATAAATGAGAAATCCAAGGGCGGCATATGCAGGAATATGAGATGGGGGTCGACTGTCAAGTGCTGTTGACAGTCTTCGTGCAAGCGACGAACGTGACAAAGGAACGTCGCGAAAATACAAGGTATCCTCCCAAAGGAGCTGCCTCATGTGAGTTACGGGTAGGTATCTCACGCCGTGATCTTAGACGCGTCTCCCTTAGTTGTCGGGCGTTTCTAGCCTGAGGAAAGAATTCCTTGGGTCAGCTAGAAATATTCGCTGCGAAACATGCGAGATTTGGTGATATCTCACGTTTTACGTTCCGCAAGTATTACCACGATTTTCTTCCCTCTCTGGGGACTGGTTGGCTTCCACGCATCCCGAAAGCTCGTTCAGACAATAGACTGTCTCGTTCGAAGGCCAGGAAGCTTAAACAAGCCACAAACCTACTCAGGTCTATTCAATACTGAGCTCAGCCATCGGGTGAAGAGAAAAAAGAAGAAATGATGCGATGCGATCCTAACCTTTCCATTCCGAGTACAAGGAGCACTGAGCGGCCAGACTCAGGCGTATAGCTGCCCCTCCTTGCTTCCCTGCTCTCAACGTTCAGCTCAGGCAGATATTTTCGCAAGTAGCGAAGTGACCTGTAGTAGAGTTCACACTTTCAGCTCGACAAGAGATTCCAGGTAAAAACAATGGCAAAACTCACCTGGAGACCAACCAATCGAATCATTTGCCACAATCACCCCGACAAGACCGTTCTCTGGTTCAGAATTGCCAAGTTTGGATGTTTTCTCGGATAGAAAGTGACGGGTCCATACGGTCAACCCTGCGTAGCAGAAACATCGCGGTGAACAAAGGAAGCTTGAGCTGGAGATAATAACGACGTAGTATGCGCATTCGAGCCACATTAACGACATCCAGGCCATTCAATTTATCGAGATTTGTTTGGATGAGAGCTTGAGGACCGAGGTCGTCGATGCGAGGTCGTGGTTTTAGGACAAGGCGCGGGGTTCCACTTAGCGCCCGTATACGTCATGCGCGCTTAATCCTTTCCTCCCCTCAGCGGCGACTCCGAGTTTCTGAGTTCTCCCTGTACACCACGAAAGCATAGAAAGCCAAATGTCATATCTTTTACATGGTAACTGTGCGTACATAATTATTTGATA
>JANHQD010002460.1:0-64737 GCA_024721195.1 Marasmius sp. AFHP31
TATGAAGGTGCGCCTTATAGACTATCAATAGTCCTCTACTAATCTCTTCTCAAGAGATCCATCCTCCTTTCGAAAAGGCTATTATCCGCCCAATGGGTCTCTCTCATCGTGCTAAACAACTCGATGAACTTTGCACTGGAAATCGAGAGGCTTATTTCGCCTTGTTCCTTCAGTTCTACATTCTTTGTAGTCAAGAAGACCCCTTCCTACGCAACACCGCTATGCGTCTCGATCCTCTACAAGACTTCCTATACCTCGCTCCCCAAACCGACGAATCCACCTTTCGCGACATACTCGACGCTCAGATAGGACCATATGCTCAGGCCATCGCAGAGATTGGAGTCCTCTCCGTTTCTACTGCTCTTATCCCTGGGGCTCCAAGAGCTTGGGTGGATGCTGTATTCAACGCCATTCCCGTGCTTACTCCTCGTGAAGCAGTTCCAGTCCGGATGTTCTTCTTTAATCCCGCCGACGCTATTGAGCGTATGACCAGACCTTATACTTCACCGCCGTCGGAGGCAGCTAGTAGCCCTAATATGTCAGGTCTCGAACTTAGTCCTTACGATGCTTCTATTAACTTTAGCAATGAATCCTTCTAAGTCGCGTTCCCTATACTAGATAGACGTTGTGTACCCTTCGGTCAATTCTTATTATCATTGCTAGGCATGTTAACTCAAGATAGGCCGTCGGGTATGTTTTACCACGTCTAAGTCCCTTCTCTCAAGTCCTCCTAGTGAACTGGTTATACCGTCGGTCAAACTTGTACTTATTAAGTCCTAAGTTCGACTCCCGCCGGTGCGTTTTGTACTCTCTTAGCTTAAAATGTATGCTTTTTACTGCGTATATGTTTAAAGCGCAATAACGTCGTCCACATTGCCTTTGAAGACGGCGGGCTTTGCAATGACAGCTCCTTGATCTTTGTTGGCTTTGAAGGCGTCTTTAATGGCATCCAGCTGGGCCTGCTGGGATTGTTGTTGATTGACGAGGCAGGTAAGAAGGGCTTCGAGAGTGGTGTTGGCAGTTGCCTGAGTAGACATGCTGGATATAGTGGAGGTAGTGGTTTGGGAGGCGTGCGAGTCGGTGGTATCAGCTGGAGATGGGGATTGATGCGAGAGGACAGAGAGAGGTCATGGAGTGGCGGGTCCAGAACCTACAGGAGTGGGTGATGCAGCAAACAGTAGGGGAGCAGGGGCTGTTAGATTGGTTTCTGGTTCAGGGACAGGGGCGGGGCTGGGGAACGGTAGTGGTACTAGTTCTGATTCGTTGTCAAACCAATGAGCTTGTAGGATCGAATTTAGAGGATCAGCGTGTGGGCAGGGTTGGAGCTCACAAGTTATCCAGTTGTCAGTGTCGGGGTTGTGGTGCCAGTGATATTGATCTGTGGGTTCAACTGCGTGAACGAGATTTGAACAGGGTTTGGAAGCCATGGTGATCTTGCAAGGACAACCTTCCCAGTGGTTAGGCTGTCAGTGCAATAAGGATCTTGACCTAATGTCCTAAAGCACTAAGACTTCGGGTATAGAACAACAGCGGCAGAAGTCAACTAGCAGAGACAACAACAGAGATGACTGAGACAGAGAGCAGAGATCAAGAGCAGATAGACAACTGGTCCCAACGACAAGTTAGATATATTGTAGATGAAGGAGAAAACAGAAGTACTACTCACCTGGTCCCAATGAAAAGAGGTCAAGATGAGGGACCAGGTGTAAACTACCTAGCTTATATACTAGAATGTGAGTTGTGTGAGAATAAAGAAAGATAATAAGGAACAAGGGAAGAACAACAGTAGTCCAGGTATAGAACAAGAACAAGTCTGGTTTGAGTAACTGTTGTATGTCAAAGAACAAAGAGAGTGATGGAAACAATAGATGGAATCAGTTGTGAAGGTGACGTGAAAGAACAAGGAGAACAAAGGGAACAATAGATGGGATCAGTTATGAAGACGATGTGAAAGAACAAGGAAGGAAATGATGGGAGTGATGTGGAAAGGGGAACTGGGTATCTAGTGGGCATCAAAGTATCAGACAGGCACTAAAAGGGGAATAGGCGCTAAGAAAGGGAAAAGATAGGGGAAAAGCAGCACTTCATGACACAAGCCCTCTTAAAGACACTTCAAGATATTCACTATGCCTTTCCACTGCTATGGTGTGGGCTGCTCATGACCTTTGAGGAGTCTTTGAGGGTCTTTGACAAGCCCTCAATGACCTTTCAAAGTCAATTTCAAGTTTCTTGGAGATATCATTCATTGAAGCTTAAGTGACCTATCATGGAATGACAGAAGCATCTTGGTAAGGTATTGGATAACACTAATTGGGATTGGGAATTGTCATGTTCACTGGGGGGTAATGGCTTTATATGTATGCAAGCTCAGAACTGTTAGGCACCAAGAATCTGTCCTGCTCCTGTCTCTCTATCATTTGAACCATGTCTTCAAGGATCCTAATAATGGCTTGTAATGAATGTTAAAGGCTCTCAAAGACTCCTTGAAGGCCATCTGAAGCACTGTTTAGATAGCCTTTGCAGGCTTAAAGAATCTTTGAGAGCCTTTTAACAATCATCAAAGCCCTTTTCTGGGCTTGAATCTTAGTACCTAACAGCTCTGAGTCTTCTATACATGCATACCCATTGCCCCCAACAAACTTGACAGTTTCAGTAGTTGAACTCTCTTATTTACAACATCCATTGATGCCAATGTTACAGTTACTGCCACATGCTACTGACATGTGCAGAACATGTGTTTTAAGGCAAACACTGGTGTCCTCATTTTTCTTTGATCAGTTTCATTGTTAATTATCTGCAGCCTCACGTGTTCCATCCTTGAAACACCATTTGTATTTAACATGTTCCTCTTACTCGTATCATATTCTCTTACGTGTATTATATTTGTTACATGTCTCATTCTCTTCTTACGAGTTCCGTATCTATTACAAGTTTTACTTACATATGTATTGTAGTATATAAGTATTGTAACAGATGGTATTGCTCTTCAGCTTGACCTAGTTCAATCTCACTACTCTTGCACTCGCAACTTCGACCAGAACATACTGACTCTAAGGTTCTCCTCAGGAGACTTAGTATTGACAAACCTGATTTGACTCTTGAACTTATAAGTTGCGACCTCAGCCGTAACAGCCAATTTGAGGGCTGTTTATAGTGGCTTTTGAGTGCCTTTCAAGAACTCTTCAAAAGACCTTCAAAGATGGTTGAAGATCTCTTCAATCTCTCTAAAAGGCCCTACCACATAATTTGGCCCCAAAGTGCAACCTTCATTTTCCCCCCTTGCTATAGCTTGGGATACTTCAACCCTTAGGGCCCTTCAAATGATCTTCAAGGAGTCTTTGAGAGCCTTTCAAGAGCCTTTTACCAATCATTAAGAGCTTTTTAGACTTGTTGAAGACATTGTTGAAGGAACAGTCCCCTTCTGTTCTTTGAAATAGGTTTGCTTGCTGGACCTTCAAATTACCTCCAAAGACTGTCTGGCGGTTATTCAAGGGCTTGGGCATTCAGGTGCAGAACAAGGGATTGGGTGCCAAAGATTGTATGGTGGATCAGTGGCACCAAGAAAATGGAACTCAGGTATTGAACTTTTAAGGATCCTCAAAAGCCCTTCAACCACTGTTTAAGTGTACTCAAAGTGTTTGTGAAGATCATTAGACAGTGCTTCCAAAGTGGCTCAGCCACACTTCAATTGTCTTTGCAGGGTCATTCAAGGGCCTTTCAAAGGAATTGAAGAGATCTTGCAGGGCAAGTGAAAGCAGCTATAGACAGCCCACATGCACAGACCTGCAGGATCCTTGCTTCTGAGAAAGACAATAAGAATGGGGTCAAAATGATGCATTAAGAATAGTTGTTATTCAAATGCAGTCAATCACCCCTTCCTCAGCATCAGTATATGCATATAGTAAAAAAAATCTACAGGTTGGGAAAATGATTGCATCCCCCCTAACAATGGGCACCCATACACAAAATCATACCTGTATATTTCACATCACTAATATACAAGCATTACTTAATGTGGTTGACTTCCTCTGTCCGATCATGTCATGAAACATATTGATCACTGATAATATGTAAGCTCTCATTGATTAAATATTTCCACCCTACTCTTCTAAGAGATATCTTTGAAATACATATGACACTTTTACATTGACACCCACCTGAGATGTGACCATGTTGAAACATATTTCCACTCTACTTTGTTGAGAATTATCTTGGGAATATATATGACATCCTTCATGTTGGCAGTTGACCTCAAGCCTGGCTATTGAAATATATTTTTCTGTGGAAAATATGTATTCAACCCATACCAAATGTATCTGCTATGTATTTCCACCCTTTAAAGTTGGAGATTATATATGGACCTTGAATGCATCTGTCTAAAATATCACCATTCATAACTTCATCAGAATTACATATGAATACTGTGAACATCAACAATGAGGGCTGCCAAATAAAATCTGAAGATAATGCCTATTGGAAATACTTAGCATTTATATATGCTGGTCTTGATATAATGATTACATGATCTCAACATAATCATTCTATGATTATGTTTCATTCAGAAGACATCAAACATATTTCTTATATATTTCCCTGCCAGAAATATTTTTGGTTTTCTTAAATTCTCAAAGAGTAATTCCTGCATATTCCTTTTATAATCCCACTGCTAATATGCTGTTTTGCATCCAGTGTACTCATCATAACCGCCAATATAGATGCGCCACACGCCAGTGTAAATAAAACCTAACTAATATATATAGCCAAATCTCTCCAACACTGGAGGTAGCTGAAAGGCGTGGGAAACGTGGATCGGTGTTGATCAAAGGTTCCGCTCTTAGTCAGACTGCACCAAAGCTGATGAAATCGATACAAGAAGTTCTTCTACGAACTAAGCGAAGCTCCGCACTTCTCTAAAGCTTGGAGGGAGTGTGTATGTGTGTGTGTGTGCTGCGTAAGTTCGTTCTGAGCCTCAAAGCAACTGCAGAAGAACCCCTAAGCATTCAGAATACCCAAAGTTCCAAATACCCAAGTAACAATAATGACCCCAAGTGGTCTACCCAAACCAAAGACCTTGCCAATCGGTCAATGGAACGAACTCCTTAGCTCAAACGCCTTGGAGGTTCAACTAGCCTTGCCAATCGGCATAGTTGGATACCAAATAAGTTCAATAAGTTTCTTAAGGCAAACAGTCAAGTTCTGAAGTTCAACAAATTGTTCTATTCTGTTCTAATGTCTCTCCTGAAGCTACCCCCAAAGATCCTAGAGCATGCCACCAATCAGGTTTCTGCTTTCGGAGCCCTGTAGATACTTTCGTACGGATTGCTTGGGGATCCTTGATGAAAACCCCAGTCCTTATATACCCTAGGATATGTTAATTCTACTGGATCGTACAAATTGCGAATAGATCTTTGCTTTATTCCTAAACTACTTGCTTCGGAATTTATCTCGGAGAGTTTGTATTAATCTATGTGTTTTGGACCCAAAGTCAACATTTTACTATTTGCTTCGGAAAATCCTTGTAGACGCGCTATTTGGTGGGATTCGTTCTATTGGCCCAGCTGCAGCTGGTGGATATATTTCCCTATCTGATTCCATCTATGAGTCATGTCCTGGTACCTTCAGAAGTACAGTCCCTCCGTCGACTGAAGTTCATACTACATTCCTTTCTCTCGTTGAGGCCCTAAGTAGTCCTTCTTAGAACCCAGGAACCGTCCTTCTTTGTATCCCAATGGCTTGCTCAAAGGTTATCCCTTTCTCGGTGCGATGGCAGGATAATATCTGCTCTGACTTATCTAGTCAAATTCCTGGCGGTCCTTGTGGATCCAGGTACCAGCATTGCAGTTCCGATGCTTGTGTCGCCAGTCCCTTCCACTTACCTCAAGAGTCCCCTCAGTTCTAGCCTTCTGAACTAGTAGTGACATGAAGTGTAGTTCTATGTTCTATTTTCCTCCTAGTATATGTGGTCTGCCCTCAGAGACAAAGTAGTAGCTCCAGGGACCGTCGATCATATCTCGATCACTTGCATACCAGGCCTTGAACAGCTTATACTGTGGCACCACTTCTAACTTCCGAAGTAAAATTTTATCTTCCGTTCTTCAGGTTCAGAAGTAAGTGAAGGCTCGAGGTGTATCCCTCAAGCCTTGCTTACTTTCGCCCTGAACTCAGTATGAGTTTGCACAACATATTTGAGCACTTCAGAAACGCGCTATTCCGTAAGTGATTCCATATTCTGTGTTTTCTGTATTTCTGAACATCATCTATAGAATTCTATGACGTTAATCCTTATCAGGACGACTCCACCTTCAAAGTAGGCGATCGCCGTCTCATCCTCTCCCTTCCGTTTGATCAGTGGAACGAAACTTTGTTCGGCCTCCTGTTCCAACACTTCTTTCTCAGTCGCCATCGTTCCCTGTACTGGGGCTACCTCGTCCGATATGATCACCACCAAGACAAGGTGTACTTCTGCGAAGCCCACTTCCATACCAACCTTCCTCTCGTGGCTCAGAAGTTCGTTAATACTGTTGCCGAAGGTATTGCCCGCATTGGGTTCCTTTCTATGAAGACTGCCCTCATTCCTGGAGCCGTCCAAGCGTGGATTGATGCCATCATCTTTGCCGCCGAAGCTCCTGCTCCTCCAACATTTGGTTATGAGGAACTTCAGTTCTTTGCATTTACCCCTCATATGGGTCGTTGGTTGTCCCGTACACCTCTAGCCTACTGTCCTCTAGTCTGCGACCTATATTATTTAGACCGCCTTCAGCAGAACGAAGCATGGCACTATACTGATTGGGAAGTAGATGTTCCGTCTGTTATTCCTTGGTACGATCACCTAGATGACTCTGTACTGCCTAATTTATTCCACCTAGACGCATAGTACTTCTTTGTCTCTTTGTAACGTGACCGTGCCCTTTCTTCCAAAGTTCAGCCACTGAATCTCAAGGCTAAATTCTTAGTTTATCTGCTCCCGTGGAGCTGTTCTGGTCCGGGTTTCAGCAGGTACTACTTAGTTCCATTCTTTGGAACTTCGACTTTTCCCGTCCAAATCCTCCTTAAATAGGTAGGATACTGGGTTTGCCAATCACTGCAAGTCTTTCTTACTTGCCTTTGTCGATCAATTTCCATGCCCAACGTTCGTACCATAGAAGATCACTTCTGCAATCTCCTGTACAGTATGTTCTATCCATATCCCATTCTTCCAATGTGAACCTAGTCGGCGTCAGGGTTGTACAAGCACTGGCCATACCACGCAGACTACTCCGAGTGTAAGGGTCAGTTTATTTTCGTCACAAACCACATCTCTATTGTTCCCAGATGGTTTTGTATCCAAGTCGAACCCTTCCGCATACGCTAACTCTGGCTATCCACATTGCATACCTCTGACGCCCAAGGCACCGCCACTCAACACTCGGCGCCTAATGGCCTGATTTGTCGTTCAAAGCACTTCTCCGCGATCCTCCCATACCAGATGTTATCCTCAACTCGCCATATCCTTTCCACTTTCACTCCGACGTGCTCGCTGCCCTCTATAGCCTGTTGTCAAAGCCATCATCCTTTCACGCCCTCCCATGCTCCTTCCGAACCGTTTATACCTTGAACCACACTTTATCCGCGTCCACCGTTCATCCCACCAATTACCACTCCTGCAATTGTACTCCCAACACAGTTCTTCCACGATGGTTTCTCATGCCAGAATGACCCTTAGTTCATCCGCCTTTATCCTGGCCACGCTGCACTTGCTTCTTTGAATTGTCCGCGTCTCTCCTCCAATAGTTACCTTTGCATTTCACAACTTTCTTATGGACTACACATGCTACTCTTGCACCATACGATACAGTACGATTCCAGCTTGGATCATGACAACGATCCTCGCTGGTATATAAGCCCAGTAGATAGGAACCATGTACTTTAGTTTCCGTCTATTGTCAATCTCGTTCTACAGGTTTCAAGCTCTTGTCTGGTGTGTTTCATAGTCTCAAGTCTTGTACTAACCTTCTGTTCTTGTCGTTCTAGGTCTTTGGTTAAAGTCCTTCATCGATTGCGACTGTCTGCGTACACCAAAAGGACAACCCATACCAAAACTCCGCATTGCTACCTGGTAGGTTGGACCCGGAAAACACACCTTCGATCGGCAATCTCAGGTGTCCACGTTGCGTGTAGGCTTGAATCATACGTTTGAACCAGTCAGCGGCTCTGCTGTGTTCGGGTGTTACTCATTTCTCCGCGTTCTTTCTTCTCATTTCATCTTCCGGCTTGACGTAGAAAAGAGGCCCGTTACACCGAGAAGTTGACAGATCGCAGCCTTATCCCTTGCATTCCTCTCGACTGCGAGAGGGAGGCCTTGTTAGGCTTGCTCTTTCAGCACTTCTTCCTAAGCCGACACATCTCCATCTATTGGGGTTTCATTGCCTGTTTCGACTTCAGACACGTCGTAATCGACACCATTCAAATACATAATCGCCTAAGGCAATTCGACCCATTCGAACCCTCTACGTTACGCTCATTGTTGTACCTCCACGTACATCTTCTTCTTACTCGTTACTCGTCCCCAACAATTGTTACTCGTTCAACTCGCCTTCATCGTCACTCGCCCTCGCTATAAACACGTCATACACTTGATCCTGACACGCGTTATACAGGATAATCATCATTCGGTCCACGAACAATTCCTCCAAGGGCGTCCCAGAATATACAGAAAATCTGGACACGATCCTTAGAAAACCCCGACGAATTCAACTCCCACCCATACTGGAGCAACACGAATACACCTCTTTCGGGTCTCGGCCGTTATCACCTCTCACTCCCCTCTCATCTTCAAATTCTGACTCATAATCTGATTCTTCATTCAACTCGTATAACATGGCTCTTCACAGTACAAACACGAAGTTCGACGTTGGCGATGCGAAGAGACCTCCCTCTGTGTTTGCTAGGGAGCTCGAAATATCCGAATTACAAACGATACTAGCGCATATAACCAGATATTGTTGCACGAAAGGCATCTCCAACAAGGAGAAGCAACACGAAACCGCTCTATCTTGTTTCCAACACCCCTACTCGTTATCATACTTCAACAAAAACCGTCCCTCTCTTGTCAAACTCGACACTGAGATTGCTTTCACCCAGCAGCTCCTCTTACACGTATGTGGCGACAACTGGCCAGAGACAACGTTCGATTTCCTCTCCAGTATCCAACAGAAGGACGTGGACAACGAGTCGTTCGAAGCCCTCCTCGAGAAACTCATTGGCCTCAACGATCTCCTTGAGGACACCCCTCACCATTTGTCCAAAGGCTCACTCAAATCCCAACTCGACAAAGCCTTCGACAAGGACTTCAAAGCATATGTGAAGTCTCAGGAGGTTAAGCTCACGCTGCCGTACAAGGATTGGGTCTCGAAGCTTAAGAAGACGTGCAAGAAGTACCGGGAGTTTGAGAAACCGTGGATGCTCGAGATGCGTCGCATTCAGTCTGCTCTCGAGGCCTCAAAACGCCCGTCTTCATCTTCACACTACGACAATAGCCAGTCCCAACGCAAACCTCGTTCCTCCGACTCGTACAACCAAGACATCCTGAAGGCGCTCCCGAATGGTCGTGGATACATGGTCCCCAGGTGGAAGACCATCCAAAGCAACCCGAATCAACTCCGCGTCTGCAACGACGCGCGAATGTGTCGAAAGTGCCGCATACTGTTTGCAGGACACGTCGCCAAGGATTGTCCGCTGGATGCTCCACCACAACTGTCGGTTCCCTACCGAGATCTGACAGACTCGGACGTTGAGCTTGCTCGAAAGGCACACACGGCCACTGGGAAGGGAGTAGAGCTTGACGCCGTTCTCCGAGGCAACCCTCAGAAGACTCCTCCTGCTGCCGCCACGTCGACAGTCGCGTCTGTCTCCGCATACGTACAACCATTATCTGACATCTCCGCGTACATGACCAACCAGTCGAACAACATGACCGCTGCTGTTTTCAACACACACGATGTACACTCCGTGGCGCAAGGCCCACAAGTTTATCACCAGAGTTTGTCCATACCTTCTGCTCGTTTCGAGAACAGTCATCGCTCTCCCGACAACCGCTCCTCCTCTTCCAGGAGACATGTTGCAGCGGTGATAGAGGATTACGACGATGACAACAACGACGAATACAGCACCGAGGAAGATGATTACCGAGATCATCGTAAACGTCGATACTCATCTCCGGGTCCCCGATACCGCTCCACTGAACAGACACGCTCCAAGTCTCCTCGTCGCGAAAAGTCTCGAGCGCCTGAACCTCAGATTGATCAGTCTCGTTCCACACCTACCCCACCTAATCCGGAGGCGGATGGTCCCTCCAGCGCTGGCAACGTGGAACCCGAACCATCTAATATCGATGTGAGTATTGACACTGAACAACCCCTTCGCACCCCACACCTTTTCTGGAATACTGTCCTCACGGGACCTGCTTCGTCCATTCCTATATCTGCCCTCTTAGATGACGGGTCGTACCTTGTTCTGATCAGAGCTGACATCGCTCACTCCGCAGGACTGACACTCGTTCCTGTACACAAGCCTGAACTCACGTCGGGCGCCTCTGGTTCCCTGAATAATTCATATACGCATACCGTTAAGTTTCAACTACACTGTCCTGTTTCTCTTTGGCATTCTCGTACTGTCCGAGCCTTTGTTGCCCCCTCCCTCTGCGCTCCACTCATTCTTGGCCGTCCATGGCTCAAACATAATAGACTTGTTACGAATCACGTTATGGACTCCGTCACCCACATAGATACTGGCTTTGATCTTTTCCATCCCCCGCACGTTGTACATGACCACATTCATCCCATTATATCCCCGAAACAGAAAAGGCTTGACCACTGTAAACTTTATATCGACTTTATTCGTGACTTGAAATGTAAACTAAATTCTGGTTCTATACGCTTACGCTGTCGTGCTTCTAAGTTACAGGTGACTCTTCCTGTTGCCGCCGCTCTCCCTGATGCTTCATGTATCGATGCAATCCGGAATACCATTGAACATCTGAACGCGAGGGAAATATTGGATAAATGTTCAGATGCCATCAAATTGGAGTATGCGGATGTTTTTGGTGATATACCTCATGTGGATGACCTACCTACCAACATGACCATGCGTATTAAGTTGAAAGAGGCTAATGCCACAATTCAAGCTAGAACATACTCGAGTCCTCGTAAGTATCGAGAAGCATGGTTGACCCTAATCCAGAAACATTTGGAGAAGGGCCGCCTGCGACCATCTTCTTCGGCTTCCTCGTCACCTGCCTTCCTGGTCCCCAAGAAGGATCCCTTGGTGCTGCCACGCTGGGTTAATGATTATTGTTGCCTGAACTCCAATACCGTACCGGACCGTCACCCCCTTCCACGCATCGAGGACATCCTGGCGGATTGTGCGAAAGGATCAATCTGGGGGAAGATGGACATGACCAATTCTTTTTACCAGACACGACTTGATGAAGATTCCATTCCTCTCACTGTGGTTAACACTCCACTGGGCCTGTACGAATGGGTTGTCATGCCCCAGGGCCTCTGCAATTCACCCGCGGTTCATCAGCGCAGGGTGACTCAGGCTCTCAGGCCATTTATCGGTAAATTTTGTCACATATATTTGGATGACATTATTATATGGTCCTCATCGGTTGAGGAACACGATCAGCATGTCCGTCTGATTCTGAAGGCGCTGCGCGAGTCCAAGCTCTTTTGTAACGCGAAGAAGTGTGCATTTTTCCAGGACCAGATCGACTTCTTGGGTTATCGGATTTCACGCCGTGGCATCGAGGCTCAACAAGGCAAGGCGGACGCTGTCCTGAACTTCCCCACCCCGGAGTCCGCGACGGAAGTTCGCCGTTTTCTGGGTATGGTCAGATTCATTGCTGGTTTTCTCGAGAATCTGGCGGAGCATACACGAATTCTCACGCCCCTCACCAAAAAGGAGGCCGAGAAGGTTTTCCCTGCTTGGACTCCGGAACACGAACATGCCTTCCAAAGGATCAAACAACTGGTCACGTCCCGGGAGGTTCTGACCACGATCAACCACTCCTGTCCTGGCGACAACAAGATTTTTGTGGTGACAGATGCCAGCGAGTGGCATACTGGCGCTATTCTTCTGTGGGGGCCTTCTCTCAAAGAAGCCCGCCCGGTCTCTTTCGATTCACAACAATTATCTGGACCCGAATTGAATTATCCGGTTCATGAAAAGGAACTCCTCGCAATCATACGAGCTCTTCGTAAGTGGCGTGCAGACCTCATAGGGATGAAGGTCCATGTGATGACGGATCACCATACACTCGAGAACTTCACTTCCCAGAAGGAACTCTCCAGACGCCAGTTGCGTTGGCAGGAATTCCTGTCTCAATATGATCTGGTAATCGCATACATCAAAGGGTCGGAGAACACCGGTGCTGACGCGTTGTCCCGTGTCAAGAATGGCAAGTACTCACACGAGAGTTTGGGTGACGACCCATTGTTCCACTCTTGGCCAGGTGTACCTACCCACATCGCGGCGGTACTGGACATCACTTCGAACGAGGAATTCCTCACGGACATTATCGAGGGTTACCAACATGATACTTGGACTAAACAACTCATGAGTCTCCCCGAGGTTTCACTCACAAACGGTATAGCAAAACAGGGCAGCCTTCTGTACTCAATGGGCCGCCTGGTTATTCCTCGGTACAAGTCTCTTTGTGAGAACCTCTTCAGGGTCGCTCACGACAATATGGGCCATTTTGGATTTGACAAGAACTATGGTAACCTCATGGACGCATATTATTGGCCAAACATGCGACGCAATCTCGAGAGATCTTACGTGCCGGGTTGCATGGAGTGCCAGTTGAATAAGGATCATACAAAATCTAAACGTGGACCACTTCATCCCCTGCCCGTGTCTGATGGTCGCCTTTTGTCTGTTGCACTCGATTTTGTAGGTCCACTACCGGAGGACGAAGGTTTTAACTGCGCCTTATCCATGACCTGCCGCCTAGGAGCGGACATCAAACTCGCACCATGCAGGACTGACATGTCTGCCTCTGATTGTGCGGTGTTGGTCCACAAACATTGGTACTTGGACAACGGGCTGCCGCAGGAACTAATCTGCGACAGAGACCCCATCTGGATGTCATCGTTTTGGAAGGCCTTCACTCAACTCACTGGCGTGAAGATTAAGGCTTCCTCTTCATACCATCCTGAATCTGATGGCGCCTCGGAACGTTCTAACAAGTCTTTTGTCACGGCCCTACGTTACTATGTCGATAATCACCACAAGGGATGGGTGGCTGCCCTCCCGAAGATCCGTTTCGACATGTGCAACTCCGTCAATGCAAGCACTGGAGTGTCTATGGCCATGCTAAAGACCGGACGTAGTCCTCGTGTACTCCCCCCCGTGGAATCGTTGCGTATCGATTCGATTGATGAACGAACTGCTAAACACATCATATCCGAGCTCCGTGAGATTGAAAAAGACGCTCGGGATGCTCTTTTGGCTGCCAAGGTGTCTCAAGCCTTTCACGCTAACAAGCACCGAGGATCTCCTCCCAAATTTAGTATCGGGGATAAAGTCATGTTAACAACGGTTCACCGAAGAAAGAGGGCCAAGGCCTCGGAACGTGGGTTGGTGACGAAGTTTTTTGCTAGACAGGATGGTCCTTACACGGTTAAAAAGGCGTTCCCCGAATGTGATACGTACTGTATTGATATGCCACTCTCTCCCAAGAAAGAGGGCTATTTTTATGTGAGTGACCTACATAAGTTCCACGAAAACGACGACTCCCTATTTCCTGGTCGTGCTCTTGAACACCCTGGTCCCGTCGTGGTTGACGGACTAGAGGAACATTTCATCGACAAAATCATCGAAGCTCGCCGACATGGCCGGGGCTGGCGTTTCCTTGTTCGGTGGCGTGGATACGGACCCGAGGATGATGAGTGGAAGCCGCTTCGCGAGATTGAGGACTGTGCAGCATTGGACAAATGGATTCTGGACGGCGGTGGCGCTCCCGATGATCTCAAGCACCAGGTTCTGTCCGAATTCAAGGATTCTGACGGTAATACAATTGCTTCTGTTATTTCGTACTCATTTTCTACTACCGGCCCCGAAATTTTGGAGGTGGTCTTTGCTTCTGAGTGGGGGAGGGTGTAAGCCTGTCATTCCCACAAGTTTCCTACTTTCCTGATTAGGATCGCTGTCCCTCAATCCCGCCTCTACTGACATTACCCATATATGGTCATTCTGACTTTCCTCTGATTACATGTACACGTTCGACTGAAGTATATAAGGATTCATAGCTATTTAGATACCTATTCTCTTTCTTTCTTCCTTTCTCTCATCTCCCGAATATAGCGAGATTCAACTTCATCTCTTGGTGTGATCTCGCTCTCTTCTCTCCTCTCCCTCGCTCTCTCTCTCTCTCTCTCTCGCCTCGTCCTAGTGTTCTCGACGCGTCGGGCTTTCAACTCCCCAATAGATTATTCATGGAAGATGACAAAGAGCGCCCAGACGTACAGTCGCCCAAAAAACTGGCCAAATGTTGGAGTCCCCCTAGATGATTGGCCTGTATCTCCACAGTGGAGCATGATTACATAATGCTTTGGGTACATAAAATGAAGCCTGGAAGCACAGCTTTCCGATGCAGTTTACCCCGTGGAAATATCTGCCCACAGTGTGGAGATATCATCCATACAAGTGAGATTTGCATTTGGCCAGTTTTTTGACCGGGGGTCAAAATCAGTGATGTCTGGGAGTAATTTCATCATAGTGTGAGATATGACATCAGTATGACATCAAGACTTTGGGAGCATCATCTATGATGTCTTGGGTGATGTCATGTACTCCACTGGCCATTATAAAAGGCTTGATTATCCTTCAGGTTGGGCACCAAGATACGTCCCCTCTCCAAAGCTAAACAAAGGCTTATCCTTGAGTTTGCTGCTGATCCCAGCCTTTCTGCCAGGAATATTGCTGGCAAAGTGGGTTGTAGCAAGACTACCATCACTAACTATATCAACAAACTGCTCCCTGACAAGGAGAATCCTCATGGTGGCCGTCCCAAGAAACTCACCCCTCAGGATGAACGCCATATTCTGACACAAATACGCACTGGTGCCGCCAAGGACGCTTCCCACATGAACCGAACACTCAACACTGTCCTCTACTCTCCTATTACTCCACAAACCACCAGAAATCTCCTTCATGACAATCATATGTATGCTACAAAACAGAAAAAGAAACCACTACTCAAGCCACATCACAAGCGGGGCAGGTTGGCATGGGCACAGAAGCATGTGAACTGGACAGTGGAGGATTGGAAGAGGGTTATACTTACAGATGAGTCCAAAGTAAACCAATATGAGTCAGATGGGAGGTCATATGTGTGGAAAACAAAGGGAGATCCACGACTGGAGTGAGAGGTGCAAGAAATAGTGAAGTTTGGGGGAGGGAATATAATGGTTTGGGGATGTATGAGCTGGAATGGTGTGGGGAAACTTGTGGAGATTGAGGGGAGGATGAATGCCCAGCAGTATGTGGACATTTTGGAGGAGCATCTGCCAATCAGCAGGGAAAATCTCAACCTTTCCTCTGACAAATTCATTTTCCAACAAGATAACGACCCCAAACACACATCAAAAGTGGCTACCAAGTGGTTTGAAGAGGATGGTATTGAGGTTATGGAGTGGCCTGCCCAGTCTCCTGACCTCAGCCCCATTGAGAACCTTTGGAAACACCTCAAAAGCCAACTTACAGGTTATAATGCACCTCCTGCTGGAGTTTATGAATTGTGGGACAGAGCAGCAGAAGAGTGGGGGAAGATTGAGGTGGAAGTCTGCCGGAAGCTCATGAAGAGTATGCCCAGACAGTGTGCTGCAGTTATTTAGGCCAAGGGAGGCCATATAAAGTACTAGAATGTCAAATCACTTAATTTTGACCCCCCGGTCAAAAAACTGGCCAAATGCAAATCACACTTGTATGGATGATATCTCCACGCTGTGTGCAGATATTCCCACGGGGTAAACTGCATTGGAAGGCTGTACTTCCAAGCTTCATTTTATGTACCCAGAGCATTATGTAATCATGCTCCACTGTGGAGATAGAGGCCAATCATTTAGGGGGACTCCAACATTTGGCCAGTTTTTTGGGCGACTGTACCTGAAGAATGGACAGCCAGAACGATTGCCTCCCTGTTTGCAAAGACAGAAGACGATGAAGAATGGGAAAATACCAGTGAGATACCTGCAACAATTCGAGCGACGTTTACTCAGTCTCAAAGGTTAGCTGAAGCCCAACACACCAAAGAACCAATAAAGACGAAGGAAGATCTTGTTCCGGTTCAATACCATGATTACCTGTCAGTATTTGATAAGAAAACTGCAGAACGACTACCAGAACGAGGAGAATGGGATTACGCCATTAACTTAAAACCAGAGTTTAAACCTCAGCCAAGCAAGGGATACCAAATGTCACCATCAGAAAGAGAACATCTCGACAAGTTCATCGACGAAGAATTAAGGAAGGGATACATTAGAGACTCCAAATCACCAAATTCTAGTCCGTTCTTCTTTGTCAAGAAGAAGGATGGAAGTCTACGACCAGTACAGGACTATCGACGCCTTAATGAAGGGACAGTCAAGAATGCCTACCCACTTCCTCTCATATCAGAACTGGTGGACAAGCTTAAGGGGGCCAAAATCTTCTCACAGATTGACCTCCGACAAGGTTACAATAACATCCGCATTAAAGAGGGAGACAAATGGAAGGCAGCATTTCGCACCGATTGAGGTCTCTTTGAACCTACAGTAATGTACTTCGGCCTCACCAACTCCCCTGCGACTTTCCAAGGAATGATGAACTCAACATTCAAAGACCTAATCGGCACAGGAAAGGTGGTCATCTACATGGACGACATCCTCGTATTCACCGAAACTCTAAACAAACACCGTGAGTTGGTAAAAAAGATTCTCCAACGGCTGCACGACAAGGACCTCTACGCTAAACCAGAGAAATGCACCTTTGAACAAAAATCAGTGGAATCCCTGGGACTCATCGTTTCACACAACATGCTTGCCATGGACCCGATAAAGGTGGCAGGAGTAGCAGAATGGCCCACTCTGAAAACAGTGAAAGAAACTCAGGCATTTCTTGGGTTTGGAAATTTCTATCGATGATTCATCGAAGGATTCTCGAGAAGAGCCCGCCCCCTGTTCGAACTCACCACACTGGATGCAAAATAGCATATTAGCAGCAGAATTATTTAAGGAATATACAAGGATTACCTTTTGAAAACTTTAGGGAAACAAAAAAATTTGTAAGAAAATATGCAAAAATTATATTTGGCATCTTGCAACTAAAACCTAATGTCATGGTTATTTCATTCAAGAGTTGTCAAACATATTCTTTTCATATTTTTCTAGCAGAAATATTTTTAGTTTTCTAAAGTTCCCAAAAGATAATCCTTGCATATCTCTTAAATAGTTCTGCTGCCAATATGCTATCTTGCATCCAGTGCCAAGAAGGAGCAACCTTGGGAATGGACAGCCGATTGTGAAAAGGCATTCAACGACCTGAAATGAGCATTCATCTCATTGCCAGTCCTGATTATGCCCGACACCACTAAACCTTTCAGAGTAGAAGTTGACGCATCAAACTATGCCACCAGTGGAATCCTATCTCAGAAGGGGAAAGATGAAAAATGGCACCCAGTTGCATATCTCTCGAAGTCCCTTTCAGAAGCTGAACGCAATTATGAAATCCACGACAAGGAACTTCTAGCAATCATCCGTGCGTTGGAAGCTTGGAGACATTACTTAGAAGGGGCACCAATACGGATTGAAATCTGGACCGACCACAAGAATCTAGAATATTTCCGCACAGCGAAGAACTTAAACCGACGACAGGCCCGATGGGCCTTGTTCCTGACCCGTTTTGACTTCGAACTGATTCACAAACCTGGCATTTCCAACAACCCTGCATGGATTCTTGCCAAAGATGTTCCCCTCACCAGAACCCACGTCCAAGGTCCCTGTGGTAGAAGACCATCTACGATTAATGGAAGAAATTCGTCAGGAGATACAGGCGAGCCTGAACATGGCAGCCAAAAGGATGCGACAACAGAATGATGACTTGGCAAAAGAAGGACGGATATACCACAAAGGAGACCTGGTAACCCTAGACGGAAAGAACATAAAAAGTACAAGGCCAAAAGCGAAGCTATCGAACAAATGGCATGGCCCATTCGAAGTCCTCGATGTATTAGGCCCAGTAACCTATCGACTGAAGCTCCCCAAGAAGTGGAGAATACACCCAGTGTTCCATGCCTCACTACTGAAACACTACAAGGAGTCAGACGCTCATGGACCCAACTACCCTGGACAACTGCCCGAACTCTTACCAGAAGACACAGAATACGAGGTGGAGGAGATACTGGACTCAAGAAAGCCAGATGATCGACGTATTCCAATTGAGTACTACATCCGATGGGCCGACTACCCACAATCAGAAGACTCATGGGAACCCAAGTCAAATGTGGAAAACGCGAAAGAGGCAACTGCGGAATTCCATCAAAGGCATACAGCAGCATACCGAGAACCAGAGAAGAGAAGGAGCCAACGAAATAAAGGTGTTCCAGGCAAAAACACATCTTAAAGAGGGGGTACTGTCACGATTCCTCCCGAATTTCCCCAACAAGCGCCCAAGTCCACATTTGAGCGCTAAACCATCATCTCGACTCACCCCATTTCCCCAAATGTCTGACTCAACTCCATGACTTGAACGGGCCGACTCATACTCATCCATCACGACTCAGCGGGCCTGTTACCGTCTACGACTCACTATCTGTGACTCAGCGGCCCGACTCACAATCCCAGAACCATCCATCCCTGACTCCTCTCCACCGACTTGTACGGACACTTGATGACTCATTCCGACCTGTAGACTAGTATAAAAGACTTACCATGTACAGTACGTTTCCTTAGCTTAACCACTTGGTCAATCCATAGTGAACACAGCAGAACAGACTTGATTGAGTGACTTGAGGGGCAACTGCGGTCGCCTTCCTGACAGACCTGTTTCTTCAACTTCAACTTCGCAGCAAATCCTATGGCTGTTCAACGGAACCAACGTCGAAAGCAAAATGTTGGTGTTATCTATGGCGGAAGGCATAAGATGGGTGGGGGTGAGAGGACACACCAGTGGGTGAAAGAAGTATCCCGCAAGAATGATCACTGGAGACTCGTTGAAGCCCAGTGTGAAGAGATGTTCAATGGTGCTCTGCCAAAAACTACTTTTCTGTGTATTTTTATTCACCACTATCCTATTACAAGCCCTCAACTTCAATGCTTGCAAAATGATAGATTATTCTTATAACAATATTGGTATGGAAGAAGATCTTGACGATGACGGAATGTTCTACCTGCCTCCCCCTGGCGAGGAGGGCATGACGTTCAGTCATGCAAGGGGGGAGTACCAGGAACAGACGCTCCTGCACTCCCTTCTCTCACAAAAAACGTATGGAGACACATTTCCCCACCTCTAACAACACTCACACCTCATGCAGATGTCAAGACAACCGTGATTGAGCCAACAGAGTCGAGCATCAAATCAAAGCATGGGAATTACAGCTACCAGGTCTGGTAGATGCATACCTTGTGTTTCGGGCAAATGGACCTGCCCGGCTGACAGGACAGTCGTGGTCGCTTCACACCATGGATTTCTCAAGTGAGTTGTTAATGTCAATCCCTTTCTTGCCATTCACACTTTACACAGTCAATGAAGTGATCAAATTTACTCAACCAGATTCTGGGTCTTTCTCTGTCAACGACACTCTCCTTCGACATGGCTTCATTGGTGGTAGTCCAAATGTACCCACCATCGCATTCTCCCTGTCATTGCTTGACATCTTTTGACAAATTCACCGTGTGTGCCTACTTTTCAGCCTTGATGCACTTGCCCGCTCCCTTCACAATATTCACCAGGTAAGCTACCCTTCCCTCATCATCTATACTGAAATGAAGCTCATTTTTCATTTCTTTAGATTCCATATCACCTGCATTGCGCATATCAGCTACGCACCTACGACGTGTACTTGACGATTGTCCATGAAGTGAAGATATGATCCGAAGTGGCTCTCGAACGCCATACTGCTGAATCATTCCACACCTTAACCTGCCCCCCCCGTACATATGAACTACTTAATGAAACAAAACTCTCACCACATATGCTTCTCGCTATGGATGGTAACAGCTCGTTAAAGCTGGTTGACCCAACCCATAAGAGTGGGAACCCTTGGCTTGACACACGTCAACTCCAAGATCACCAATGGGTTGATGCCGAGGAGGTTGATGTAATGAAGGATGAAGTCACTAACACGCAAAAGGTTTGTTTTCTCAAACTGTACAATAACTGTTTACTGAATATTAACGCAGAAATCCAAGTCCAATCCTTCTCAACCCACGCCGACCGCATGTCCGTCAGAGCCCCAGTCCACGCCACCTGATACCGGCGTCCCCTGGCTCAATATCAACGAGATGGAGGAGTTAGCAGTGTGTGTCGACACGTGCATTGATCGCTGGAGAGCTGCCACCCCCAACTCCCGTAAGAGAATGTTTTCATTCTTCTCAATTACCGGAATATTCTTGGCCGTGTGCCGACATGGCCATGTCTTGGCCCTTTGCGACATGAAGAAGAGCTCTGAGTTGTGAGTCTTTCCATGGTCTCCCGGTCTTCTACTTGCTAACGTTTCCTCAGGATGAAGTACCTGCTTGCGATTATACACATGACTCTCAAAGCTTATGGTAAGGAACTCAGAGTCGGTTATGATATTATGTGTGTTTTCTATCAGATGCTGCTCCGGAGTGAGCAGCTTTGGTACAACGTCTTGGTGTTGCAACTCTGTGGAGTTGTTCCATCATTCCATGGTCACGCCCACAATCGCAAATGCCAGCTCAGTTGGCATTCAATGTACGTAGAGGGAGTTGGTCTTGAGGATTTCGAGGAATGTGAACGCACGTTCTCCGGCTCAAACTCCCTGGCATCCACCACTCGCCTCAGCACCAAATTCCATCGCCTTCAAGCCATTCTCGAATATTTCGCGTTCCATGATGACGACAAGCATGCTGCTTCAGGTACGATATCATTTGTTTTCAGCCCATGTTACATGCTGACCGTATCCCATATGGAGTAGGCAATTTCATTTACCAAAATTATCGGCAGGCTCTCCAACGACTTGCGACCGATGTCCCTCTTTTTGAAGAGGCATGTATCCGACTTAGCATCACGCCAGAAAACTGCAAGCAGTTTCTTATCACCGAGCTTGAACACTTCAATAGGACGTCCAAAGATCCAGAGGAGGAAGAGGAAAGACTCAAGGATGTTGAGTTGTTACAACGGTTGTGGGGTGCCACGTAAGTCTGTCTCAAGCCTATCTGATTTTGTCATTGCCGTAACACATGGAATTGCTAGGAAATCAAGTGACGATGCTGCTGAAAAGTACAAACTTCTCAGTAGCAATGCTGCTGAGAAGTTTACTGCTAAACAAATCAGGCAGATTGAGGCACGGTACCGAACAATGTATCAAAAGTTTGACAGGCTGCTGGACAAGGTTGCGGATTGGGAGGTTGAACATGGGATTTCCGAGCGGTGGACCCCCGAATCACCAGAATACTTATTTGCTGAGAAGGGGTTAGTCCATTGTCAATATCGGCATGCTCTGGACGAGTTGGAACATCTTGTAGTCCAGCGGCTCTTCAAGCTGACCAAACTGAACATGAGTGGCGTCGGTAAGCTGCCTTTTTCCCAATTAGTTCATGGCTGATGATCAAAACCAGGGTACAAGCAACACATGAAAATCACTTCTGCATTGAGGTCCCGGGCAGAGGCCATCTGAAAGGCATTGGA
This sequence comes from Marasmius sp. AFHP31, assembly GCA_024721195.1. Classification (NCBI taxonomy): domain Eukaryota; kingdom Fungi; phylum Basidiomycota; class Agaricomycetes; order Agaricales; family Marasmiaceae; genus Marasmius; species Marasmius sp. AFHP31. The sequence goes on from JANHQD010002460.1 coordinate 21,889, forward strand.
ACGGTACAATTTCACCGCGGAATGGATGGATCCTCCGCAAGAGACATTGTCTTGAGATGCAATTCTTGAGATGGTCAGTCTTGCAGATTTTGACCTTCTCAAGAACACCCACTTGGATATTACACAGCTGCCTTGGGCAAAGCCAAAGAACCATGAGGCCATGCAATTACATTTTGGCATCTGACGCGCAAAGGAGGAGATTACCCAGTTGAATGTTGAGATTAAGAGATTGATTACGTTCATGCTCGATGATCATGCCGATTACACCCATGCAATCCTCACCACTCGGGCATCAAATCCAGATTTGGCTTTGGAACTCATGAGGCAGCAAGCATACAGACTTGCTACCCATTCTCGCATTGCGGAGAGGCTGCAACTGACGAGCCAGCTGGATGGCTTCACCAGTATGTTCTCCCTTTTTCATTGATCCCTATAGAACTAACAAGCTGGTAGGTGACCTTACCCCTGGTGAGCGGGTAAACAGGGACCCGGCATTAACAGACTAAGTTCCCCTTCCAGCTTGGGCCACAGATATTCTTGGTCTCGCTCGGCTTGACGGCTCCACTCCACCATCTGTCCAGATCGATCTGGTGTGCATCACTCGGACTTCAAACCCTTTGCCCAATGCTGATGGTGGTTCTGATGAGGATGAGGGCAAGCCAACCATGAACCAGAGTCTAGTCGATTTCTTTGCAGGGCTCTTGGTCAGTGATGGACAAGGCAGATTTGACAAGGACGACTTGTATTGAGTACACTACCCCCTACTTAGACCGAATACTATGCTTCCTTGACTTCCTTTTGTTGCTGTGACTCGAAGTTTTATTTAGATTCAACATGCTACATTTGAAATACGTTGCTAATCAGTGACACTGCGAGTACAACATAATCAAACTTGGACTTACCAGTTATTCAGCCGACGAAGGCGCTCCTTCTCCCTGAGTTCCTCCCAGTGAGCGGCACGATACTGGGGTGCCTTATCATTCTTGCCAGCTGCTGGCGCTGGCCTCTGAATCACCCCCTTGCCATAACTACAGTGGTGAGCGTGAGTGTATAGTCAGATTTGAGTGGAAATTAAACTTACAGGAGTATCTTGAACGATTTGGGACAGGGACTCGTGGGAGGGCAGAATATAGTATCGACATACCAACTGCCTTGAGGAACTCCTAGTTGGTCTTCAACTTGTGCAAGCATGTACTTGAGCTCATCAGACTTGAGCTCCAGCAAGTTCTTGGCTGTTTGCAACTCCCAATTCTTGGCAATGAGGAGATTATGGTGATGGGAAACCTAAGAAACCTGCGCGGTTAACTCCTCACGGGATAACCGGTCAACCTCTGATGCTGAACTTCGTCGGATATCTTCCAGGCTATCTTGAGTTTCACTGAGGGTTTCGATTGTCTCTGGGGAAAATTATCAACCCCAGGACACAAGTAAGGATCTCGCAACGTACCCTGGTACATCTTCCAAACCTGTTTGATGTTGTCAACTCGGTGTTGTAGACGAACCTTTTCCCTCTCAACAGCATCATACTGAAGCTCCCAATTCATGATTTTTTGCTCGAGAATCTTGATCGTCGTTGTGAGAATGTTGGTGAGGTTCCGACTTTTCTCAAAATACTCAAGGTCTAGATGAAACTACTGAATACGCATGGAAATGCTATCATTGAACAAAGGCTTACCTGTAGTCACGTTCAGAAGGGCTTGCTCAGAAGTTCCTCGTACATGCCTAAGATTTTCAATGGTCATTTTATCCGCTGGTGGGAGTCGAGAGTGCACTACAAAGTAAAGTGAGTGTCATGGAGAAGATGAACCAGGGATACACACCGACGGGCTCAGACTTGTCTTCATCATCAGATGACGGTGGGGAAGATGGCGGAAGTGTATCCATGGCCTCCCCGGGAAAGCGCCTGGGCTGGTTTGAGAATTGAATGTGGCCGAAATGTGCATTTGTGATGACAGTGGGTCTCTCATCAGAGACAGAGGGAGATGACATGTGCATGTATTGTCAAAGGGGAGGTGGAAGTGAATTTGATCAAGAGAATGTAAATCAACTGGTGCACCTCTTCACCAAATCAGGAATTGCTGATATGCCGGAAGTTGCCTGTGTCTTCAGCTGCTGTCGTGTTTCTGACAATGTAACTCGTTGTAGTTCTCTATTGGGGTCAGGTATTGCTATCTTGAGTCTCAAGTAGGGCTTATACAATAGTTGAAGAGGAGAAATTTGTGACTAATCAAGCTGGACTGTCTGTTAGCACAAGAAATGAATCTGTGGTGACCTGTGGTGACCACTTTTGCACCGTGATTGATAACCTTTGGTGTATATTCCGACAATTCACACACAAATTAGTGCCTCTAGGTATTGAGAGATACGATACATTATTCCAGCAGAGATAGGTTGCAAGCTGGCCAGAATACGGGAAGGTAATTGAGTTCAATCAATGTAGAACGTGAACATGAGATCAATCCAAGGAGTTGAACGCGACTTGACTTGTTTGAACGAGAACAAGTCATAAAGAAATCTGCAAATGTGTTGAATGGTAATACTCACCATTCATTAGGCTGTATTTAGGCTCATATAATAACTCTGTGGACCTGTTAATCTCGTAGTTAGCACCCCGAGGTACACATAAGTCGTGCAAGACTGAGCAACAAGACTCAGATTGAACTGTACCCGACCTCTTCAGAAAATGAGTGAGTCCAGGTTCTCGGTATATGCCTGATACTAATAATTTATGTGCAGCCAATTCAGACTCACCTCCATACTCTGCAGAAGCGTTGAATTCACTGTAGAAAGGCCGACTATCATATTTCTGAGGGGCACCCATGATCTCTCAGCGAGTCCCCATTCATCTTTGGGCCTTTTCACTCTCACCACTCTCCCAATCAACCCTCAAATCTAGGTTTCACAGATGCATCATAATCAAGGGTGTCAAATGCCTGTCAACCTCCAGCTAAATCCCCAGCAGACACCTGAGTGTCTCTCGGCCATCGGAAGAAACAACCAGTTATTCTCGCAATGTCAGTGGCTGTGAGTCCCTAGACTTGGTTGCAAGGCACAATCCTAATTGTGAGATATCTTGAGATGGTCCAACCTTACACAGAACGTGAATATTGGTGTGTATTGTCTGTACTGAGAGGGACACACCCACGACCGAGGACTTCCTGTGGCCATCATAAATTGATTCCCACACCGGCCCAATAGCATCGGACACTTTTTTTGTTGATTCCCCTCTGCGTCTAACATCTCTTTCTCTCATGACCACATGTGTTTTCAAGTATGGTGTCCTATGGCCAACAACCGCACAAAACTACGCATCCAATGGACACTCTTACTCTGGAGGTAAGGTATACGACACACTGTAGGTCATTTTTCAAGTCCATTGGTTGTCGAGAACAATAATAATGCAGTCTGCTAGGCCCAACGTACCTGAAAACATGAAGTTTATATGGCCTAAATGCATACAAATCCCCATGCATCTTTCCAAGACCGTCATGTGTGTTCTGCAATTGCTGATCGACAAAGTCTCCTCTCTTGTTGATCGGGAGCAGGTCGTGGAATACCTGTCAGAAAACAAACTCCTCGCAACGGTTTGCGACATCATGTGTAAAGAAGCGTCAACATTCTATGCTCTTCACCAAGCAGCGGAGGTTGCATTATATTATAACCGGTATGAATCTCAGCTTGACCTTTATATTCAGTTACAAGGATACTTACTTTCATCTTCATTCAGTGCCTCAGCCCTCGAGGTGTGGGAACAATCCGCATCCAATCGAAAAATGACTGTTCATTCGATGTTTTCTGAGGGTCTTTTTGCGCTCATTACAAATGGTGACGGCCCCCTTCAAGACTACCCCTCGAGATCATTTGAAACACCGTACCAGCCACTCAGCTCAGCAAGTGTGCCCTGGCCATTGGTTGCAATACCTGGTAGGCCCATTCACTCGCGGTCTCAGTCCCCAGTGAAGACAGCCAGAGTGGAAGCTTCCCTCGCCAAACCCAATAGTGAGTACAGAACTATTGATACCTCAGTCCTTATACTCAGTGACCCAACATGTATAGATTGCCAAGCTGGTTTTGACGAGAGAAACCATTCAGCAACGCCCTTGAACCCACTGATCAAAGCTGCCATGTTCCCTCCCCCTTCATTTTCCTGTAAGTCTTATTATTATCAAGCTGCCAGCCTGTACTGAAACAGTGTGATAGCGCTATCCCAGTCTGTCTCCTCTGCACCTGGTCGCAGGAGTCAGTCACCGTAAGATCCGACGAAAAGTTTGGTCCTTCAGACCATTGGCCAAAACCTACTTCCCTCTGCATGGATACGACAATTGGACAGCTGAGTCACTCAAATTGTTTTTCCTTAGTGCCAATGGCGACCGGGTTGATTTCCTCAACCGGGTTCAAACCGAATGTGCAAGTATTCCGCAATCTGAGGCAGTTTTCATGTGGGCCACTGATATCACGCCGGCATGCCCTGTTTGTAATTTTGGTATCAATTTGAGTTTTGTTTTGATGACTCTAATAGAACTTGACAATGCATATTGGTGATGACAAGAGATGCCGCCAATTCAAGTGGCCCACAACGGAAAACGTTATGTCCAGGTAACTTTCATTTCTCACGGGCTACTGTAAACTCAATCCTACATTTGTCGCTATGATTGGCACATCCTTCAAACCTTCTTACCCCCCAGAGGATGACGGTCCAACTGAGCCTTCTACCGCTGCTAACAAGGAAGAAGATGAGTTCAAGCAACGCAGAAGTATGAATTTGACATCACCTACAAGTTTTACCCCTACTGACCCGCACCACAGCGGTAGTGGCACGAAACCGAGACCAGGTTGAGTTCATCCCCACTGGCAAGATCATAGATGGTGACACATGGAAGAGAAAAGGGGACCAGGGCTGTGCAGCCATGAAACAAGGGGAATATGTTGACGAGGAGATGGCAGACACTGTAGCCTTCTTGGATGAACTTGAGCGCTAGGATCAAGATGGCTGGGAGCAGAGTATCCGGTTCCATGCCGCTCTACAGACAAGTAAGGATGAGGCAAGGATATGGCGCCTAAAGAAAAAAAACAGTTGCCAGAGCCCTGAGTCACAGGAAGAGGGAGGGGACAATGGTGCCTCACAAGCTGGGCTGGAAACAGTGGAACTGGAGTTAGATAACTAGACAGATACACAACGTTGATGGTGAACTGCTGGGAAGGGTTGTAAATCAAGTACACTCACTTACCAGAAATATGTACTGGGACACCATATTGGAAATGAGACCTGTGGCATGCAAATTAGACTTGAAAAATAAACAGCATTTGACTTACCTTCTCATCCTACTACTCAAATGGTCGTCCTGAAGCGTAGTGCAGCAATTCTCCCTGCTGCGTCTCTCCTCGCCAGCAAAAAACGGTACGGCGTCATCAAGTCCCTCCTCACTCCACGCACTCGTCGTCCACGCCTTGTCTGCTATTCCAGTGCCGGAAGCCTTGAAAAATCTTTGCCGGAAGAAACCAAAGGAAACGCGTGAGGCAATCAATAAAGCGGTCAAGGAGTGGGAGAAGGACACCAGAGAGTTGGCAGCGAGTCTAGCCAAGAAGTACAATCAGAAGGATTGATATTTCCTTGATTTGCTGTTTCAAGGAGGGGTGCGGGCGTCGAGGGAACAACGGAACTCGAACCCTTTTAATGTCTTTAAGTATGTAAAGGCCCACAATCTACATGAAGGTCAGTTCAAACTTGTTCTACCTAGTAATAACTTACTGATACGTGACGCGAGCAGAAGGAGTCACCAAAACTCTGATGGAGATCACAACAGAGTACAAGGGCGAGTACAAGAAGCTGTCAAAGCTGGAAAAGAAGAACCTTGTATCGCGGTACAAGGAGCTGAAGGCACTGGAATTGAAAGGCTGGAATCTGACAGCAAAGGCTCGAGCGGCAGATGTGGTGTCCGCTATTGACAACCTAGTAAAAATTGCAAGTTGACCTTTCACTCGTGTATAAAGGCTATAGGGATAACACGTACCATTGTGTAGATTGAAGCACTTTGTCTTCGAGTTGGTATCGAAGGTTTCTTTGGCATAGTCCGGAATCGCATCAAAGACTTCATGGAGCCAAAATGGTATTTCAGCAATCCAGCAATCGAAAGTTACATGTCGTTGATAACAAGGAACACACCATTCAATATCCGGGATGTTGGGATCAAGCTGCAATCATTTACGATAGCAAGCTGTGATGTTATGAGTGAGTGGTCATCTATCAGGCTTAGGTTGAGTACTTACCAGTCAATTCAGAACTATTCAAGTCGGACAAGGAGCGTATCGCAGCCCTCAGGTCAGAGATTGTGGACCTAGTAAAGGAAAAACTAGGTAAGAGCAAAGTCAGCACACATGCGCATGAACTGACCTGACGTTCCCATACAGATAAGGCTGCTGGCCGTCTTGTTTCTTGTATGTTCTACACCGGCTTCGCAAAGCACATCACCTGGAATTACGGCATGGTTGCTGGGAATTGGCCGGTCCCGGGTTTCAACAATCCAAGCAAGGCTGTGAGCGACATTGGTAGATTGACAGCTATCTGCAATGCAATCCGCGATGACGCTGACAAACCAATTTTTGTTTGGCTGAGCGATAGCGAGTGGATTTCGTGGAAGGAAAAGTACCGAGGCAGAGTAGAGGATGGCACGGTGGTTGAGCGTGAACGGCAGGGTCGCAGTGATAAGGGAAAACCACACAAGAGGCAGCAAGCGGCACAGGGTGACAGGATGGAGGATGGAGGAGACAGGAGACAGGGAGCCAAGCAAGGACAAAGAAGACCTTGACAGCAATTGTCCTAAAGCGCTAGACGCTAAGACTTTAGAAGCAACGGCGGTAGAAGTCGACTAGCAGAGACAACAACAGAGATGACAGAGGCAGCGAGCAGAGAGCAAGAGCAGGTAGATAACTGGTCCCAATGACAAGTTAGATATATTGAAGGTAAAGAGAAACGAAGTTAGCTACTCACCTGGTCTCAATGACACGAGGTCAAGATGAGGGACCAGGTGTAAACTGCCTAGCTAATATACTGGAATATGAGTCGCGCGAGAATAAAGAAAGATAATAGGGAACAAGGAAAGAACAATAGTAGTCCAGGTATGGAATAAGAACGAGTCCGGAACGAGTAACTGTTGTGTATAAAAGAACAAGAAGAACAGAGGAAACAATGGATAACGTGGGTTGTGAAGACGATGTGAAAGAACAAGGATGAGGAAGGAAATGATGGGAATGATGAAGAAAGGGGAACCGGGTATCTGGTAGGCGTCAAAGTAACAAGTGGGCATCAAAGTGACAAATAGGCGCTAAAAGGGGAATGGGCACTAAGAAAGGAAAAGATAGGGGGAAAAGCGGCACTTCATGACAGCAATGAGGAGAGGCCACCTGAGAGGACAGGAAAGGAAGGTCACAAAAAGGCAAACGGAAAGAAGAAGAGGAACGGAAAGAAAAACTCACCTAGTCTCCCTACTCCTCCATCCACAGGCACCAGCGGTGAACCCCAGCTAACTCCTGAAGTTCAGCAAAACTGGCCTCGACCAAAGCCTATACCCAAACGACGTCAGAGGAACACCACCGAGATCCCTGCCGACCAACAAGCCACCACTGATCAACAGCCGACTGAGCAGCAGATGACCAACTCACAGATTCGCAACAACTCTCCTTTGCCCTCACCATCTGCCTCAGATCCCGACACATCCGTTCCCTCAATATCACCCATGGCACCACCTGTTCCACAACCTGATCCCTCGAATGACCCCCTACATCAGCCGCGGCTTGAAGATACACCAAATGGCAAGCTGGCCCTGTTTGTTTCTCAAGAGCCTGAGGGGAGTGCTGAGGCTGGAGGTAGCACAACTGCAGCTAATGGAAGTGCGGGAGGGAATGTTCACAAGGCCTTTGGACCAGGAAAACGTGCGCGCAAGAAGATCCAGCGGTTCGCCGACACCGAATACTCAGACACACGCAGTACGAAAAAACAAAAACGGTAGATTAGAATGATAGAATAATACATGACTGACTATGGAAGATAATAAAATTATAGTTACAATCCGAGCTTGAGGGAATCGTTGAGGGCAATGGGCGGATGTCAATGAGGAATCAACGAGTTGCTGTTGAGTTATTTGATGGGTAATGGCGACGAGTTAGTGTTGAGTTAGGGCTGATGACGATGGGGCGACAAGCAATGACGGGAGCGTGCAGCGGGTGCCAGTGAGCGACAATGAGCGACGGTGAGCGACAATGACAACATACCAAGTAACACCATATGAATGCCCTGTCCAACACACCTTTCACCAGTGTCTCATTTCACCTGTTCACCTCACCTGTTCACCTCCACCTATCTTGTGCTTTCCACCGTAGTAGATAACGCCAACATTTTGTATTTCCGTCGATGAACACCCATGAGAAATGATTAGCTTACAGTGTATGTGATATGCAATGTGGAAGACTGGAGCGTAGATAATGATGGCAAGGAAGAAAGGTATGAGATTGTCTTCGTGTCGGCGATGTTGATGACAGCGAGGTCGAAGCTGGGCTCGGTACTCCGAGGCCAAAACATCTTCCCAAACGGGATGTCGGCGCCTGGTTGGCGTTAATCAGCATCTGGCGCTAAGACAATCTGACAGCTGCCCATAGCTCGAGTCTTCAGGGAATTATTCAAGTTGTATCAAAGGAATTATTCGGGGAGCTGCACCGTAGTAGAAAGCCCCACAAACCCACCTTAGGCACCGCATGTCACAGGTGATGGTACCCTGATTGGGGGGTTTTTTTTGACGTGGGAACCCTACCCAAGAGGGTACCCTCCCATGTGAGGTCATCCAGTTCCATGTCACACTCCCTTCCGACCACCACCTTGCCATCGTCCGGTGCCCTCCGTTCATTCAACCACCACAAAATATATCTGCAATACTTGCGACTGTTTTTTTACCGTTCCCCTCTGTATGCGCGTACGTATCAGAGCGCTAGCAACACCTCAAGAACCCAGATATGGCCGCAACAGCTTTCCGGATCTACAAAATAAACTGGCTTTAGCTACTGATGGGCTCAGGATTGACTACAGGCTTCCTCGTTCAGTGCTCGTAGAACTTGAGAGGTGCCTCCTCGGGATTTTGGTGCATGTGCTATACAGCTCCCCTCTCTTCGGGGCCCCTCAAGCTCAATACTGACATCACCTGAATTTATTCACAGAATATTGCGTCAACACACCGGTACTATCGAAAGCTACAAGCTGAACCTTTGAATCAGCCAGGAGGTTCAGCCTGACGCGCGGAAGATGCTGATGCCCACCAATGCTGCTCACCCCTACGTACCTCTGCCAACAATTCACCTGGTAGTTCAAATGCTTACCTCCCCGCCCATTTACGGAGCCCGCTCATACCTCGGTCGACACTCCTAGCTCTCGCATGCACCAAACAGCAGCTCTGGTCACCTCACAACCTCGCAACCTCGCAACCTCGCAACCTCGCAACCTCACAACCGCACAACCTCCCTCACAACCTCACAACCACACAACCTCATACCCTCTGCCTCAGCACCTTTGGCAGGCCTCCTGGTGCACCTCCTTTCGAGGTGTGTTTATCAATTGATTTTCTATATTCTGTGACATTAACCCCTGTATCCGCCATTGGTAGCACTTCCGGGTACACGTCGCCACCAAACAATGTTTGGAGCCTGTTCAAACTTCACTGTCATGTCAACCCCCCTTACTCTCGTCATTGTCCAAAACCCTTCTGTTCCACCCTCAAAATGAAGGTACGTGTACGACACCCTCTCTTTGCTATGAGATGATTGACGTTCTGAAGATAGATTCTAACAACATCATCTGAGGTTGGTATTTTAGAATATCGATTTCACGGTGGCAACCTCTTCCTATCATATCTCGTAGTCGTGACTCAACTGGTAGCTACATCTATCTCTTGAGTACTAATAGTATGATTTTAAACCTTGAGCACCTTGAGCGCTGAGCATCGCAACGGCAACACTGAATGTAAACCCGATTTGCTCTCAACCACCACCGGTCCGCCAATTGGGTTTTGCCGAACACATATGAAAACATATGGTCGACATTCTGCTGAAGTCCAGCTTGAGCATATCCGTGTCCCAAACTCATACCAGGTACTCTGTGGTATGACATGACTGCGAGTCTGTGGTACAAGAAATGCATGAGCAACTGAACCCTCAGTAGTTTGGGGGTGTATGTCAAACTGCTGAAACTAACATTGGACTTGACTGTTCAGCAGGATGAATGTTAAGACTGTTTCAAAAAATCACACTAAAATATGGGGGGTAGATTCTGATGTATAGATGGACACCACATCGGAGTTTTGGTGAAATTCCTCAACGGAGCGTATAGAAAAAATCAAATGTGGTGCCCAAGAACTCCAGGTACACAATCTCACTAGCTTCTGTCTGAAATGACCTCCTTCTCTGCTCAAATCACTCCGGTACGTGACTCAAGATAGCCATAGGAGTATATAACAAAGGATTGAGCTACATACAACCAATGTTTATGTAGAAAACCCCGTAGGACAATTGAATCCTAAAACTCGCGAGTCGGGTTCTTTTGGTACCACCAACACTTCACTCGAGCCTCGGCCACCTCATGAACATTGAGCAAAGTGACTCTGGCAGCAGTTTTCGGATGGTTAAGACACTAAGGAGAGTCAGTCATGTTTCTTGACCGCCTGGAAATGACTGAAACTCACATACCTGGGATGACTCCTGCGTACCAGAATCTTGAGGACTCACAGCTTCATGGTGAAAACCTGATATCAAGGTGGCGAGTTTCTCAGAAGATTAGAACGTTTGGGTAATCGACGCCAGCTTACCTTAACTATGGGCCGCGATCCTTAGGAAACCTTAACTTACCTTAACTTAACTCCACAGAAGCCCATTTGAGTGGTATGACTGTAAATTTCACAAATTAAATAATTATTTTTGTATTCTAGATAAGTGTGCATTATACAGGGGGGGTCTGGGGGGCGTGCCCCCCAGTTTAGGGGTTAGGCTTAGGGGTTAGGTTTAGTGGTTGGGCTTAGTGGTTAGGCTTTGGCTTAGGGATTAGGGTATGGGATAAGAGGATCAGAATAGGGGGGGTCTGGGGGGGCACCCCCCACTGCCCAGTTTAGGGGTTAGGCTTAGGGTTGGATTTAGAGCTCCAAAAGCTCCTAAGAGCGAGTTAATTTTAAGTTAAGTTAAGTTAAGGTTTCCTCAGGGCGGCAGCCCAGAGTTACGTTAAGCTAACAGTCCAGTAGACATTTGAACGCATGTGTGGGGTCCTTTGCGATTGTGAATCAAAAGAATGTATATAGAATGTCGTGTACCCGCATGCCCGGTGCTTCTACCTGTACTTTGAGATGTATCTCCGCTAGTGCTCGAGCACAGGTCGCTAGCAGACAATCTTCACAGAGTCAGACTGGATTGAATCTCTTCGTTACCTTGAATGAGAGAAGCCTACGATGCGCACCGTAGACGCAGCATCCTCACATCTACCAAAGCCAAGCCAGGATGTGGCGTCTTTGTACGTGACCCTACATCATCAATTGACCTGGCTGGATAAGACTGTAACTGTCATGAAGTGCCACTTTTTCCCCTATCTTTTCCTTTCTTAGCGCCCATTCCCCTTTCAGCGCCTGATTGTCACTTTAACGCCCATTTGTTACTTTGACGCCTACCAGATACCCGGTTCCCCTCCTCCCATCATTCCCATTATTTCCTTTCCTATCCTTGTTCTTTCACATTGTCTTCACAACCTATCCCATCCATTGTTTCCTTTGTTCTCTTTGTTCTTTTATACACAACAGTTACTCGTTCCGGACTCGTTCTTATTCTATATCTGGACTACTATTGTTCTTTCCTTGTTCTCTATTATCTTTCTTTCTTCTCGCACGACTCAGATTCCAGTATATAAGCTAGGCAGTTTACACCTGGTCCCTCATCTTGACCTCTTGTCATTGGGACCAGGTGAGTGGTTAACTTCGATTCTCTTTATCTTCAATATATCTAACTTGTCATTGGGACCAGTTATCTACCTGCTCTTGCTCTCTGCTCGCTGTCTCCATCATCTCTGTCGTCGTCTCTGCTAGTCGACTTCTGTCACCGTTGTTTCTATAGTCCTAGCGTCTAGCGCTGTAGGACATTAGGTCAAGATCCTTATTGCACTGACAGCCTTACCAGTGGGAGGGTTGTCCTTGCAAGATCATCACGGCTTCCAAATCTTGCTCGAATCTCGTTCACGCAGTTGATCCCGCGGACCAACATCACTGGCACCGCCACCCTGAAAACCGTAACTGGAGAACTTGTGAACTCCAAACCTGCCCACACGCCGACCCTTTAAACTCGATACTGCAAGCTCAACAGTTCCCCGACGGATCAGAGCTAGTACCATTACCGTTCCCCAGTCCTACCCCCCGCTCCTGAACCAGAAGCCGATCTAACAGCCTCGGCTGCCCTACCGTTTGCTGCACCACCCACTCCTGTAGGTTCTGGACCCGCTACTCCACGACCTCTCTCTGTCCTCTCGCACCGATCCCCATCTCCAGCTGAAACCACCGACTCGCACGCCTCCCAAACCACTATCTCCACTATATCCAGCATGTCCACTCAAGCAACCGCCAGCGCCACCCTTGAATCACTCCTTTCCCGCCTTATCAATTGACAAGGAGCCCAGCAAGCCCAGCTGGACGCCATTAAAGATGCCTTCAAAGCCAACAAGGATGAAGGAGCTGTCATCACGAAGCCCGCCGTCTTCAAGGGCGATGCAGACAACGTGCCCATGTTTAGGAACTGGGCAACAGAGCAGAAGGCGTTGAGGATCAAGGCAGGGCAGGGGGTTACTCCAGAGGACGTCGGAAAATTGGACCACAGGAGGACCATTCAGTCCGCTTTGTCATTCTGCGAAGGAGGGAAAGCCGGTCGCTGGGCGGCCAATTACTTGAAACAGATTAACACCTCCATGACCGACAACACTGTTGCATTCCCCTTTAAAGGAAAGTGGGAGACCTTCGAGAAACAGTTCAAAGTACGCTTTGGCTCTGCTAACAAGAAGGCAGATGCCATCAGGGAGCTGGAGCAGATGAAACAAGGGAACAAGGCTGTCACCCTCTGTTGCCAGGACTTTAGGGATGCGGGAGCCAAGACCGGCCTCTCAGACGCCGACCTCATGATTTGCTTCCAGAGTGGGCTTAACCCGGAAGTGAAGAAGCTTCTGGTGACGATGGACCTAGCCCAGGGAGACCCGAAGGACCTGGACGACCTGGAGGATCGCTCGTGCAGAGCTGAGAGGGCCCTGGAAGCAGAAGGGTTCAGCACTTGAAAGTGCACCGAGATCACCACCACCACCATCAGTGCCACCGTCCCCACTCATGCCAACCAGAACAACCCTGTTGGGGGTAATGGCAAGACCCGTGAAGACTTCATGAGGGCCATACGTAACCGTTGCTATGGCTGTGGTGCAACGGACCACACCAAGGCTCAAGGGAATCACAGTCAGGAGCAGTGTCACCACTGCAAACGCCTCGGACACCGCACATCTGTGTGCCAGGACAAGTTCCTCGGGCGTATGCCAGGCTTAGGTCTTAGGACCGCTAGGGTTGTCAGGATCAACTCGGCAGTCCCCTTCACCCTGTTCCCAGGGGAGACAGTCAATATCGGCGCCTCTCCACCTGCTCCTACCGCCACCATCGCTTCCACTGTCCCCTCTACCCAAGCTCTCGCCTCCTACACTCCCAACTCCGACGCCGTAGCCCGTATCGCCGCCCTCCAAGACTCGCTCAATCAGCAGAACGTGATGATCCAGCAGCTTATGGGTCAAAAGGATTTTTAAAGCAGGTGTCCGCCTTCGCCGCTGCGAAGACACCCGCACCGGTTCCTTTCTATGCAACTTCCTCGTACGATTCTATTCACTCCTGTACCATATCTACTACTCGCGAAATAAACCCTCTCTCTCACCATTTCCGCATACGAGTGAAATTAAAAGGAAGACAGCATCAGATGGAAACCGTGGCCATGATCGACAGTGGGGCAACTGCCCTGTTTCTTGGAAAACCCTTTGTCTCGACTCATCGAATCTGCACTTCCCCTCTACGACACCCTATTCGTGTTCATAACATCAACAGAACCCTCAATCAGGCTAGAAGTATCACGCACTTTGCTCGACTTGGGCTTATTGTGGACGGCACAGAGACCTGGACAGACTTTCTGGTTATGGAGCTGGGAGGAGAGAATGTTATTCTTGGGCTTCCTTGGTTACGGGAGACAAACCCACAGGTTGACTGGGAGAAGGGACAAGTTTCGGTGCCCAAGCCTAAAGTGACGATTGAGGAGGTGGAGGATGAAGACTGGTGGGCAGGCACGGGTAACCCACCTCTTTCTGATTCCATTATTGAATCCATCCACGCATCCGTCATTGAAGAACCTCCTGCAGATCCTGAAGGGCTCTGGTAAAGAAGGGTATCCTGGAAGACTGTCATGACGACCTTTGGATAGCAGCCGGATACACCTACTCCCAACAAATCGCGGAGGAGGCCAGTAGAAGTAAGCCAAAACAAACGTTCGAAGAGATGGTTCCACCGGAGTATCAGGGGTCTAGGAAAGTATTCTCGGAAGAGGAGTCTGAACGTCTACCAGCTCATAAGCCCTGGGATCACGCCATCGAACTTATACCGGGGGCCCCACAGACGATGAAAACCAAGGTTTACCCACTCTCGATCAACAAACAAGAGGAACTTGACAAGTTCCTAAAAGATAACCAGCGCAAAGGCTACATCTGTCCCTCCAAATCCCCTCTAGCTTCACCGGTCTTCTTCGTCAAAAAGAAAGATGGCAAACTCCACTGTAGCGCCTGCTAATAAAAGCAGCCTCCGAACCATAATTTTAAGTGATTTTGCGCTTGATAAGTGTGAATTAGAACACTAGGGACACAAGTACTAGCGTAAGTCCCGAATGGCTAGTAATAGGCTCAGACCAGTGTATAAGGTGCTTCGGAAGTACGAACACCTACTTCTCTGAAAACTGTAGGGGAATAGCATGCTGAAGGGTAACTTTGGAAGCTTGCACTCGGTCTGTAGTCATTATTCAAGGGAACGGTTTCCTGGTTTGGAGACATCCAGATGAGAAGATTCAGTGGAAATACGCACTTCGGAAGCAGAGAATGGTAGGCAGACTAGCTAAGAGGAACACTGGAGGAACTCAGCTCGGAACGACGATTGAAGAAGAGGGTTGGTAGTAAATTCAGAGGTACAAGGACTCTACGTTATTAACCAATTCTCTAATCTACGATGATGGACTAGGGCAGCTTCTTGACAAAGGAACGAACGTCTACGAAGGGATTGTATGAGCTGTACGAAGATGGTCAGTATAAATATCAGAATGGAGCTTTGGAAGAAGATACCTGAGGAATGATCTACTCCCACATGTTATTAATGGCCACTTCGTCCCATCCGAAGTAGTTGTCCAGCTCGGAGTCTTCCTGTTGGTAGTCCCAGACGAAAGGAGATTCAGCTCGGTTCAGCTCGTCGAGATAGAACTCTTCGTGGAGGATGGGGTTGTAGTGGTAGAAAGGACGAGTAACCCAGCGACCCATAAGAGGGTGGTACTCGAAGAAGAAGAGGCGTTGGGGTTCTAACTTTGAAGGAGGAGGATCCTCCATGCAACCAATGACCGAGTCGATCCAAGCATCGACAGCACCAGGAAGGAACGCAGTGTGTGAATGCAAGAACCCGACTCGCGCAATGGCCTCGGCGACCATGTCAATGATAGCCTGAGCCTCGTAAGGAGGGTTGTCGGAGAGAAGATCATGATAAAAGTAGATGGGGGCTTGCCGAATATTGAAACAAGCAATGAAACCCCAGTAGAGTGATATATGTCGACTAAGGAAGGAGTGCTGAAGGAGTAGGCCCAGCAAGGCTTCTCTCTCGTGGTCAAGAGGAATGCAAGTAATGAGTCGATGTTTGGGTAATGAGCGGGAATAATCCTCGTAGTAGGGCCAATACTTAAACAGCTCTGTGAAGAATTAGACTTGGTTCGGAAGGAGTAACATCGAGCCAAAACGTACTGAAGAGGAGATTACAGAAGTGGTCCTCTATAGTTCGGATTGGAGCCATGACAGCAGTGGAGACAAGGAGGGCTGGCAACGATCGAAAGCTCGGGGCTGCAGGTTTTAAGAAAGATTTGTGGGAAAGAATGAAGTTCTGAAGCAGGGACTAAGTAATACCCGATGAAACACAACATGGACTACGGCTCCACAGGAGCAGATAACTGAGAATTTCGCCTTGAAACTAGATAGGTGAACTTCGGAAGAAGGAACGCGATCACGTTACATTGGGCAGAGTGTACTATGCGTCTAAGTGGAATAAACTAGGCAGTACAGTATCATCTAGGTGATCGTACCAAGGAATAATGGGTGGCACGTCTACTTCTGAATCGGAATAACGCCAGGCTGCGTCCTGCTGGAGACGATCTAAGTAATAGAGGTCACAGACTAAGGGAGAGTAGGCGAGGGGGGTACAAGATAACCATCGACCCATTTGAGGGGTGAAGGTGAAGAACCGAAGTTCCTCATATCCCAGAGTTGGAGGTGCAGGAGCTTCGGCAGCAAACACAACGGCATCAATCCAGGCTTGTACAGCTCCAGGAATAAGAGCAGTCTTCATAGTGAGGAAGCCGACTCGAGCAATCCCTTTGGCAATGGTGTTGACGTACTTCCGAGCAGCGAGAGGAAGGTTGATATGAAAATGGACTTCGCAGAAGTACACCTCGTCTTGATAATAATCGTAACGAACAAGGTATCCCCAATATAACGAACGATGGCGACTGAGGAAGAAGTGTTGGAACAGGAGACCAAACAGAGTTTCGTTATGCTGATCGAAGGGAAGAGAAATGATGAGACGGCGATCGCCCACTTTAAAGGTCGAGTCGTCAGGATATGGATTGACATCGTAGAACTCTGTAAACATCAATCAGCCACCCTAGAACATATAAGATGGGGTGCACCTAGACAGATATGACTCATGGACGGAAGCAGATAGGATAATAAGATACACCAGCTGCGGCTGGGCAGAGGGGAAATGAAATCCACCGAATAGCGCAATACAAGGATCTTCCGAAGCAAATATTAAATGGTGACTTTGGATCCCAAAACGCGTAGAATAATACAAAACTCTCCAAATGACTACTATAATAAGTAAATTCAGCTGCGGAAGCAGGTTATCAAGCAAATTTGTACGAATCGGTAGAATTAGCACGTCGTAGAGTATATAAAGAGTGGGGTTTTCATGAAGAATCCCCAAGCAATCCGTACAAGAGTATTTAGAGGATACGAAGCTATTCCACTTGTTGGGTAGTTAGTAGACTTGGGAGCGCTTCTGGAGAGACATTAGAACAGTAAAAGAATAGAACGTTGTTGAAAGCAGAACTTGAAATCCATTGAACTTTTGATTGACTATTGCTTGTTTGTCCGCGATGCTGATTTGGAGGCTTAGCACATTGTTGAACTTCCGCAGCTGATTGGGCTGAGGATTCATTGTACCCATTGACGATTGGTCTTTGGTATTGACAGACTTGGTTGAAGTCTTTGCTTATTGTTTGATTGATTGACTTGTCTATTGCTACCCGTGGACGAATACCCTGAAGCTAGTTGAGCCTAAGGACGTACTTCTGAAGCGACTACAACACCATCTATTCCCGAAACAAACCTAAGAACCTCTCTTCCGAAATACCAATTAGACTTCAGAGCTTGTTACAGAACTCGAGATTGCCCAAGTTGAGCTATTTCTTGAGTCAGATCTCCTACCAGGCTGCTACTACAGTCTAGCTAAGAGCGGAACCTTCGATCAACACCGATCCCCGATTCCTGCACCCTTCAGCTACACTTACGTGTGTTGGGAGGATTTGACTTTTCTGTTAGATTTAGTTATACACTGCGAGTGGCGCTTTACACCGCTTCGTCCAGGATTATCGAAAGCTCAACGAGTATACAATCAAGAACCGCTACCCTCTACCTCTCGTTACCGACATAGTCAACCGTCTACAAGGAGCCAAGTATTTCACCAAGTTTGATGTTCGTTGGGGCTACAACAACGTGCGGATTGAGGAAGGGGATGAATGGAAGGCCGCTTTTGCGACGAATCGAGGGTTGTTCGAACCCAAGGTTATGTTCTTTGGTCCCACGATTTTGCCCGCCACATTCCAATCACTCATGAATTCCATCTTTGCTGACCTGATTGCCCTAGGGAAAGTTGCAGTATACCTGGATGACATCCTCATCTTCACCAGTACCTTGGAGGAGCACCGAGTTCTAGTCAAGGAGGTTCTTGCTCGACTTCAGAAACACGACTTATACCTGCAACCCGAAAAATGCCAATTCTCACAGGCAGAGATTGAGTACCTTGGACTCATCATTAGCGAGGGACAGGTATGAATGGACGGAGACAAGGTTAAGGCAGTTCGAGACTGGCCTACACCCCGTAACCTCAGGGACGTTCGGGGATTTCTGGGCTTTGCAAACTTCTACCGACGCTTCATTCGGGACTTTGCCAAGATTGCACGACCCCTCAACGACCTGACCCGGAAACACATCAGCTTCAACTGGGGTACCCAACAACAGGACGCCTTTGACCAACTTCGCACCGCTTTCACCTCCGCACCTGTCCTCACCCTCTGGCACCCAGAACGACCCACACGAATAGAAGTGGATGCCTCTGGTTATGCAACTGGAGGGGTCCTCTCACAGAAACTCGAAGATGGACTCTGGCATCCCATCGCTTTCTGTTCAGCCTCTATGCAGCCGGCCGAGAGGAACTATGAGATCTACGACAGGGAGATGCTCGCTATCATAGACGCGTTAAAAGATTGGCGGTATTTCCTTGAAGGTCTCCCCTCTCCATTCGAAATTCTCACCGATCACTCCAACTTAGAGTTTTGGAGGACTGCTCAGAATCTTAGCCGATGACAGGCCCGATGGGCTCTATACCTGTCCCGCTTTCACTTCCTTCTAGGCCACCGACCGGGCAAAGCTAACACTCTCGCCGACCCTCTCTCCCGAATGGGTGCTCATCAAGTCCCAGATAGCGTTGATAACCAACAGCAAACCGTTCTTGGGCCCGAGGTATTCATGAGGATTGCAGCTACAGGCCTGGTAAGCCCCCTGGAGGAGCAGATCAGACAGGCGTCAGAACGAGAAGCAGAGGTGCTAGAAGGACTACGAGATCTGAAGGCACAGGGCCCTTCCCGTTTGGTCAACGGGCTGCTGGAATGGGAGGAAGACAACGGGCTGGTGTATCACCGAGGTCGAGTTTATGTTCCCCCAGGCGATGAGTTGCGCAAAGAAGTAGTACGCCAGTGTCATGACAGCCCCACAGCAGGACATCCCGGACTCCATGAAACGTTGGACCTGGTCGCCACCCACTTCTGGTGGCCCACCATGCGATCATTTGTAGAGAAGTATGTGGAAGGGTGTGAAACCTGTGCTCGGAAGAAGCTTCACCGTCACCCCTGCTCAGTAATTCAGCCCCTCGATGTGCCGCAAGGACCCTGGGAAGAAGTGGGAGTCGACCTCATCACCCAACTACCGACCTCTCACAGACACGACGCCATCCTCGTTTGTATCGACTTCTTCACCAAGCAGGTTCATGCCATCCCCTGCACGAGCAACATCAATGCTGAGGGAGTGGCTGACATCTATTACCGGGAGATCTTCCACCTGCACGGCCTACCAATGCGTTTCATCTCAGACCGAGGGCCACAGTTCAACGCCAAACTCATGAGGGCGCTTCTGAAAAGACTCGGGATCAAGGGCAGCTTCACTTCGGGATACCACCCCCAGGCAAACGGTCAGACTGAAAGAGCGAACCAGGAGGTCGAAAAATACTTACGACTGTACACAAACTACCGGCAGGATGACTGGTCGGAACACCTACCCCTTGCTGAGTTCGTTTTAAACTCCCGTACCCACTCTGCTCATCGCCTTTCTTCATTCGAGCTCCTCTACGGCTACCTTCCCCTCTTTAACATCCCTGTAGGAAGGAGGTCAGGCATCCCCGAAGTCGAAAATCGCATTGATATCCTGAGGGAGGTGAGGCGAGACGCAGGCGCTGCACTGCACATGACCAAACAGCATATGAAGGAGGGCTTCGAACGGGGGAAGAGAAAAGCCCATCAATTCGGTGTAGGAGACTTTGTTTGGCTAGATGGGTCGGACTTCAGGTTGAAGCGGTCGAGTGAGAAGCTGGGAGACCAGAGCCTAGGGCCGTTTGAGATCTTGGAGAAGGTTGGGGACCTGGACTACCAGCTGGACCTACCAGAAGAGCTAGAGCGGCATCACCCCATTTTTCATGTCGACAAACTCTACCCTTTCAAAGGTAATCTAGTAAACAGGCTGCTGCCAGAGCCGCCAGGACCTATCGAGTTAGAGGACGAGGACGAGCCCGAGTATGAGGTGGAGGATGTGGTGGACAGCCAGTACCGGTGGAGACGACTAGAGTATCGGGTAAAGTGGAAGGGTTATTCGGAGTCAGAGAACACCTGGGAACCCGCACAGAACCTGAAGAACGCCCCGCGGATAGTGAAACGATTCCACAAGAAGTTCCCCGCCGCAGCAGGGCCAGCTTATCGAGAAGGGGCCTAGTCATCAAGGACGATGAATCCTAGAAGGGGGGTAATGTCATGAAGTGCCGCTTTTTCCCCTATCTTTTCCTTTCTTAGCGCCCATTCCCCTTTCGGCGCCTGATTGTCACTTTGACACCCATTTGTTACTTTGACGCCTACCAGATACCTGGCTCCCCTCCTCCCATCATTCCCATCATTTCCTTTCCTATCCTTGTTCTTTCACATTGTCTTCACAACCTATCCCATCCATTGTTTCCTTTGTTCTCTTTGTTCTTTTATACACAACAGTTACTCGTTCCGGACTCGTTCTTATTCTATATCTGGACTACTATTGTTCTTTCCTTGTTCTCTATTATCTTTCTTTCTTCTCGCACGACTCAGATTCCAGTATATAAGCTAGGCAGTTTACACCTGGTCCCTCATCTTGACCTCTTGTCATTGGGACCAGGTGAGTAGTTAACTTCGATTCTCTTTATCTTCAATATATCTAACTTGTCATTGGGACCAGTTATCTACCTGCTCTTGCTCTCTGCTCGCTGTCTCCGTCATCTCTGTCGTCATCTCTGCTAGTCGACTTCTGTCACCGTTGTTTCTATAGTCCTAGCGTCTAGCGCTTTAGGACAGTAACGTGGAATATGAGCAGGTAATGGTGCACGGCTGACCGGATTCAACATACCTCCTCCGTGTGCCGCCGGGACACAAACACCGATATCACTGTAATGTCCACAGCAGTGTGCCCGAATTATTGAGAGCGTGTCTCTTCGTACTGCGGCTAGGTAATTGATTATTTGGAGCCTCAAATTATGCGCTAAGTGAGGTCGATGGTAAGCAATACATACTGGGGAGGGCAGTGAAACGGAGGTGGAGGGTCGGAAGGAAGCCGTGAGAGGCACCAACAACCTCACAGGACCTTCAAGAATTAGAGGGTGAACAGGATGTGTATTTGGTGTGATTCAGAGCACACACAAGAATTCAGACGTATGGTAAAGATGGTAGTGTAGCCCCCGAACACGTCTGAACGCGTAGAAGGCGGTGAGGTGGTGGTGGTCGGAAGGAAGTATGACATGGACCAGATGACCTCACATGGGAGGGTACCATCACCTGTCACATGCGGTGCCTAAGATGCACAAACCAACGGGCCAGAGTGTGTCACATGGCCCCATCAATATGTGGGCTTATCTGGGAACGAAAGGTGAAGGACACCCATACGTTCCTGGCCGGTTTACGCTAAGGATCAGGGTCTCGACCGGCTATGTCTGTTTTTCCACAGGCTGAGTTTTCAGCATAAATCTAGTAAGGATCTGTCAATTATAGAGTGGTTAAAAACATCGTTGGCACGGGAGAAATGTAGAGCACACCTGACGGCCACTCATCTTCACTTTCCTCATCTGAGCTTATTTGTGACTCTTGCGAGTTAAGGCTTGGTGATCTGTGTTCTCCCATCGTCACGCGAGAGGAAAGGATACGTTGCTGGAGGGAAAACTAGACCGAATGCAGTTGATCGTGTACAGGACGTCGTCGTCGACAGCAGCTTGTGCACCAGGTAATCGATCAGATTACATTTCTATCGAAATCTAATCTACAGATAACGCGGAACATCCATTGCCCCGACTTGGCGCCCATCAAATTCAAAGTCCGAGTCAACCCTCTGACAGGTGGGGGGGGTTCCAGGGGGCGTTCACCGGGGAATGCCGAGTAAACGTCCTCATGGGGGGGTGCGCTCAAAAATTTCCCGATTTGGGTGTGCTGGGTTGTCACTCTCGTTATCTGATCATGAGCGTTATCTCTTGATCTCTCACAATCATTCTCGCTTCGCGCTGCCGCTTCATACACAACTCTTCTACGGTGTTTTTATGTGTGGAAAAATATACATATCTCAAGTATTCGTGCTCGATGTACCCACCTCAGGTACCTTTTATGCCCTTAGCCAGATCCTCTTCACTGAGTCAGGAATCGCGGATCCAACAATAGTATCGCTGCGACCACTCCTCTTTCCACTTGACTGCGCATCGACATCCTCCATCTGAATATCTGGATCTGTAAACACGGGATCATCGCTGTTGGGCATATTATTCTCGCTCCTCCAGCTCAATGTCACTTACTCAGGAATCCCCATTGCCCTCTCCTCTGATCTACTGATGTGCATTTGAACTACAGTTCATTTCGTAGGCATTTCCTCTTTGATCCTCGGTGTTTCCGAAAGTTCTTGTCGAGAGGATTCGGGCCAGAGTTGACTCTGTGGCCGCATAAATCGCAAGTAAACCAATGTGTATTCTTTATTTCATCGTACTCGCTCCATATCTCTTTGCCGTCAACCGTAATGCACTAGGGCGTAGTGAGCGACATGAATAGCAAGGACGGAGTGGGATGCGTTATCGACGATAAACTACGTTATGTCAGACCTGAGTCACTGGGTGACCAAGCTCCAAATCGGGAAATTTTTGAGCGCACCCCCCCATGAGGACGTTTACTCGGCATTCCCCGGTGAACGCCCCCTGGGGGGTTCCGTCCTAGACTAGGCTGGAGCATCCGTGTGACGTGTCATTGGACAGTTTATGTTGTTGAGTGTGATTGGCCCTTCGAACGCATTATTTTGGCTACTCAATCCTCTGTGAGAGATATTATATCCTAGGGTATTGGTTATGATATACAAATGGGTAATCTACGATTCAAGATGCGTGGCCATCAAGCTTTGGCGCTCCGTTGGCATGACCGTTTGACCGCCGCTGCTCAACAGTCTTCTGTAGACCCGCAATAAGACCCTCGCTTGAAAGAATATCAAAATGGCCCGCATCAACCACTTCGACAGTCATATACATCCGACTCGCCTCAGCACCGAGGTTGCCCCACATCGCCTGCTCCTTCGCTAAGAACAAATTCTTCATTCCCACTGCAGCTGGAAGAGAGTGACCGGGAACTTGAAGTTCTCGGACAACCACTGCACGAACCGGTCTAACACTTTCTTTCCGTCAAATGTATCAGCTGAATCGACAAACGTCTCTGAGATGAAGAGAGCCTGGGCGCCAATGAAGGTCATCGTGTTTTCGTACTGCTTCATCATGTGCGGGCGGACGGAGCTCGGGGATTCGCCAGCTTTCATGAGCTCCTCACCCACACGCTTTTCGGAGGGGTTCGTCTCGTTTGCGTACAGGCTCATAATCCAGTCGAAGCCCCGCTTGCGAAGTTGAGGGCTCACACAGCATGCTGTGGCGGTTTCGCAATCGAGCTGCCATATGGGCGAGGCGTATAAGAGGGGGAAGTGGTCAATGAGTAATGCATGCGAGACAACGTCTCCGTTCCCTTGGAATTCTTCAGCGAGAATGAACACCAAAAGACTTGAACCGCAGAACCCGCCGAGCCGGTACGGACCGTGCGGCTGCACCGCTTTGATCTGGGTGAAGTAGAACTTCGCCAGAGAACGGAGGTTGCCGTAAGGTGCTGCTGGTGTGCACTGAACGCCGTAGAGGGGCGTGGTGAACTTGCGCCGAAGGGTATCAAAGGCCTCGATAGTACCTGCAGGGCCGTGTAGCAGGAAGAGCGGGATTTCGCCGGGTTTGCCTTCGGAGAGCTTCACGACAGTGGGCCCCGTGCGCATGACTTCCTCCCAGTCGAAGAATTCCTTGTCGTCCACGGCAGAGTCGCTCGCTTGTGTCGACTCCGCGGCAGCAGCGATGCGTGACATGATGTCGTTCATTGTCATATCCGCGAGGAGTTGGAGCTGTGTAATGGGTGCCCAGCGACGGAGGAGCACAGATAGCTTGGAAGCGAGGAGTGAGTCGAGGCCGAAGCTAGTGAGAGGGACTTCAAGAGAGAAATCGGCTGGGTCGATGTCGAGAAGCTTGAGAATGATGTCCTGCACAGCGGTCGTCGAGTTGTCCGTTTCGGCATTCCCTGAACTCGAGTCATCGTCGTCTGACGAGACTGGAAGTAGGTGGGCGAAGAGTGGCGACACGCCGATGTGTTTCTTGACGAGCGGGAAGTCGAAAGGCGGGATGTAGAGCCATAATGATGAAACGGGGTCGCTTTGCAGCTTGCGCAAGCCGTCTTCGAGGTAGAAACAGATGTCTGTGAAGCCTTCGCATCAGAAACGTTGTATTGTGAAAGCAAAAACACTGACCTCGTGTAGACATGCCCCACTCCGTTATGTGCTTAATGCTGGTGTTACGGCTGGTCTTGGACTCTGCGCTACCAAACGCGATGGCTGTGTCTACTATTGCTGGCGCCACAAAGCAAAACGTGTTTCCGTATTTTCGTGTCAGCTCTTCCAATGCTGTATTCGCTCTGCAATCGAACATTTCAGTCAAATTTCATTCGTTTTAGTGTTAGCTCAGTGACTGACGCAGCATAGTTGGTCTGTCCGGCGCTCCCAAACAATCCCGAGATGGACGTCAAGCAAACCAAGAAATCGAGCGATTGAATGCTGAGCGCCTCCTCCAAGCTCTGTAGCACCCCAACCTTTGCACCAAACACCCGTGCGAAGCTCTCCTGGCTGGGAGTGGAGGACGTGAACGGCTGGTCTTCAAGTACTGCGGTCAACACGAACACACCACCAATAGGTGATATGGTATGTGAGATAAGTTCTTTCAGTGAGGAGGGGGAGGAAGCATCGGAGGCAGAGATAGAAAGCGAAAGATCGGACAAGGACTCGAGATAGCCGAGGATGCGCAATGCTGGGTAGTTGAGGGTTCGTTCAAGCGTCTGCCGTCCGGAACGAGAGGTAAGAGTGATGAATCGTGCACCGTGCTGATAAAGGGTTTGACGTTAGAACGCAACCTATCACGTGTAGCAGAGCTAGGACTTACCGAGTACATCCATGCCGCCATGCGAAGTCCAAGGCTTCCGATACCGCCGAGGAGAATGTATGTCTTCTTGCTGTCAAACAGTGACGCACTGGGGGGTGCGACAATCTTGGATGCCCCATCCAGAAGAGAAGAGACCTGCATACCAAAGTCATTCCGGGAGAAGCTGTGCGGGACGCCACGCAGGCTAGAGCAGAGAGCGCTGGAGACACGTGACGGTTCCTTCTCCAGCAGAGTGGAGAGGCCACTGTCGGGGCAGGCCCAGAAGAAGGAGCGCCCTTTTCGGGAGCAAAGGCTCTTTAAAACGCGCATGATATTTTGATCTGTGGAACCGCTAAGGACCAAGTCAAACGCATCCACTGGTATACTAAGGATAGCCGAGAGGGTAGTCTTTGTGGATCCCAGGGACGTGACTTGGTAGCCGTTCTCTTCAAAGAACATTTTGAGAAGGAGACCAAAGTTAGTGTCGGCGTGGGTGATCAGTGTGGTGGGTCGCTGTGGGCTCAACTGAGGGCAAGACCCATCCAGGAGGAGATGGCCAAGAACCAAAGCAGTGGCGTAACCTGCTGCTTGGGTTTTGGCGCGAGAAAAGTGATTCCACCGCACGAATTGGGCGGGGGGGAGGGAGACGGAGCTGGAGACTGCTTTGGATGTGATGCCGAGTACGTAATCGCCGCCCTGCTCCAGCCGCCCGACAAGTCCCCATACCCCGGACTTCCAGGCATCTTGCTGGACGTACTCAACCTGTACTAGGAACTCGCCTCGGACGTGCGCCGGTGACAGCGACTGCTGCACGGAATACGAGTCGCTGCCATCGCTACTAGGTGTCAGCATCCATGGTCGTTCCGCGTCGAACATGGCAACCTTCGATGGGGGGGAGGATGCCTTGAGTCGGTATGCTGACACGACACCGTCTAGGTTGACCATGACCTCGTCATCGGCTGATGGACCTGCAGGGATCAAAGACGCTATTTGCCTTGCATCATCGAGTGATAACGATTGCTCCATGACGACGAGACGGACTCTACACGAGAGGATTTCACGGCGAAGGGATCTCGAGAAACCGAGAGCAGCTCCTCCGTCAAGACCTGACATTGCAAAGATCCAGATGACTTTGACAACTCGCAAATCGATGGTGTCAATATATTCCTGAAGGGTACTTTCGTGGTCTTTGGCATATACGAAATAAACGTTGGTGCCATCGACGACAGTTTGGGGGACGAGCGGAACATCTGTGGCGTTTTGAACAAGGTCAACGATGTCCAGCGTTGCCTGCGTCTCTTGCTGCAGGGCATAGCTGACAGACATGTCTGGATCAACGGTATGCATAGCTACTTCAAATTTTTGGAAATGTGCCAGGGGCCGGCCTTCGGAATCGACGATAGTAACGTCATAGGATAATGCATCTGACAAAACAGCGTATGTTAGTGTGAGCAGAAAAAAATCAAGGCCGTCACGTACCGGGGGTCCAAGACGCGTTACTGCCGTACGCAAAGAGAGTTTCTGGAAGCTGACCAGTCGTCGCCAAGTCAAACAAGAAGAATCGCCGAAAACCAGATGGAAGGTAGTACGTGTTCTTGTCTACTGTGCCAGTTATGAGGGGATGGACCATAACATGGATACATGCATCCAATACAGCGGGGTCGAAAACATAGTTGTATGACCTGCACTCAGGATGAACAAATCAACTTCGCACACATAGGTTAAGGGGCAATCTTACGGCGGGTGATTTCGTCGTGTGTTGACCTCCACTAGAAATCCAGCTTCAGATCTGAAGCAGCTCTTGACTAATTGGAATCCCTCGCCATACTCAGCAAAATGACGAAGGTCTGCGTAGAATCCTAGACGAGTACTCAGCCCCTTTCCAATTCCGCTAATTAGCTCTGATGATTACCTTCGACGTTGACTTGCTGAGAAGCTCTGCAAACCTGACGCAGGTCGATCGCTGGTAACGTAGCTTCAGGATCTTGCATTGAAAGGTATCCATCTGCGTGCAGACGATCCGCCTTGGACTACAGGGACACGAATGAGGGAGAAATTGCAAAGACGAGTTTCAACGACATACATTGTGTGGCGATGACGATGCTGATGGCGTCTTCACTGACCAATAACAACCATCTGTGGTCACAGACACGGCCGCCGGCGTATCACTAGAAAGGGAGAGGAACGAATGGAACTTGACATCCCAGAGCATCCGGGCTCCAAATTCGATCGCCTGTCGGAAGATGCTTCAGTGTGTTACTAAAGGAAGGAAGAACAGCAACTACACACCATCTCCACGAAGCCTGTGGCGGGCAATATGGGCTCTCCTTTCATGATGTGTTGAGCCATATCGGGGTGAGTGTCGGCGTTGATTCGGAGTCGAGGACTATTTAACGGCCCCCGACGGAGAGCCAGAACCTTGTCTTGTCCAATAGATTGTGACATAGCAGGGACTGATTTGCGGGAAAATGGATACGGCGGTAAGGCAAATGGGAATTGATGTGATGCACCATTGTTTAATACCGCAAAATCAATGGAGTTGTGCCCAGCAACAGCGTATGACCCGAGAGCTTGTAAAAAGACGTTTCTCTCGAAGTTTTCGGTCATCTGCTTTGTCCGTCTCATGGACGAGATGATTGTAGCTTCGGGGAAGCCCGCCGAGAGATATGCGTGAAGCACAGGATGTGGTCCGATCTCAATGAAAGTCGGTTTATCGGAGCTTGCGGATTTGACGCTGCGTAGCGCCTGCGTGAAGAGAACCGGTTTCCTCGTGTTCTGCCAGAAATATTCAGCCGTGAATGCACCCTGCAGCTTTTCGCCAGAGACAGTGGAATACACGTCCACCGTCGGCATGGCAGGACGGTCGAGGTGGTCGAAAATGCTTGTGATACGTTGTCGATAGTCGGCTTCGCAAAGCTCCATCATCTGTGAATGTACAGCGACCTTGGTGCGAAGCCGCTGGGCGGCAATCCCTTTGGCCTTCGCAAGTTCCACAACACGATCGACGAGGTCTGCCCTTCCCGAAATAGCAACCTACAAAATAGTTCATAATTGTAAGATGTCGGGAAAGATTGGTACGCACCGAATCATCCGAGTTATGACAGGCTATGTCAAGCACAGCGCCTGTAGGGATGGCGCCAAGTTCCACTATGAGGTTTTCTGCTCCTGCGATGCCGCACGAGAGGGCCCCCATAGTGCCTTCGGCGTTCTCGGTCAGTGCCAAGGACTGTCCTCGGGCGATAGCAATTTCCAATGCAACGGTCTTAGGAGTAGCGCCTTCGGGAATAAGATGAGAGGGAAATCGTATGCTTCAAGATTTGTATTTACCTGAGGCATAAAGCAACGTCGTCTCTCCTGCCGAATGTCCCATCACAAAATCTGGGCTGGAAATACCCAAACTACGGAGAAGGTCATACATGGCGACTTGCACCATACATATCGAAGGCAAAATGAGGCTGATAGGCCACACATCCGGAAGACTGGCTGCAGGTTTTGAGGAATCGAACAGACCCGTGGTTTCGATCAGAGACTCGCCGACTACACTCTTGTAGCAGGCATCCAGCTCTAAGATCGACTCTCTGAAAGATGCGTACTGCTCAAACAATTGCCGGCCCACTAGAAATGATTAAGTGGTGAAAGAAATTGGCAACTCGAGAGTCTGCTTACTGTTGATATGCTGAGGGCCTTGCCCGGAGAAGACAAAGCCAACAGGCGGCCTTGTGCGCGTCGTCAGTACAGGCTGAGAGAAGCGAATCTTGCTCATATTCGTGGGGTCGATCACTGCGAAACTTCGCCACGTCATCTGGCGAGACCGTCGGCCATATGCAACGGAGAGATTGGGTGCTGCATCTGGGTGCTCTCGCAGAAGAGCGGCCGCTGAATCGGCCACTGACGAGGTCGTCCTAGGTGACAAACCGCCAACGACGAACAGCGCCGGTTTGCTGCTAGTGTCAGACGATTTCGGCCTTTCCAGAGTCGTGGGAGGAGGGCCTTCGAGAACCACATGTCCAGTGGCGCCGCCTATGCCCGAGCTGGCGATCGAGACAAGCGATTTACGGTCCGATGAGCGACACGGTAACGGAGTGCATTCACGGGGTACTTTGAGAGAGTACTGGTCCCACTTGATCTTGGGATTTAAGTTGCGGAGATTGACATTCGCTGGGATAATCCCCGTTTCAAAAGCTCCGCAAACTTTGCACAGAGATGCAAGGAACGAAGTAATCTCGAGATGGCTATGAACAAGATGAGCAGATGCGGTTGGAGAAAAAAAAGGATTGCCTACCCAAGGTTTCCCTTCACGCTGCCAATTAGGAGGTCCTTGTCTGAGTTTTCCTCGGGTCTTTGGAACGCTTCACCTCTAGAAGTTCCTTAGTCAGGACGAAAACCGTGAACGCTGAACACGAACTACATACACCCAGTTCGCTTCGGTTGGGTCGCCCGAAGCCGTTCCTATAATACTCCATCAGCTTTGATACAGATTTTGTGATACTGAAGGACGAACCAGTCGCATGTAATTCAACAAAATCAACGTCACCAGGATTCCGGCCCGCCATTTTAAAAGCACGAATCATGGCATCTCTTTGAGCCGAAGCAACAGGCGCGTACGCAGGCGCAGCACATCCTGTGGAATTGATGCCCGTCCCTAAGATCTAAAACATAAAAGAACATGGTAAAGAATAGCTCAAACTCCGACAGATGGGTTCAAGAAACTCACGGTGCCGTAAATTTTGTCGTTATCCTTTAGTGCCTCTTCAAGAGGCTTGATAACGACTGCTACAGCACCTTCACCGCGCGAAAATCTGGATCACAGGTGTTATCACCGAAGCTCTGTGACAGTTGAAGCAACGTACCCGTCCGCGGCGGCGTCAAAAGGTTTACATTTGCCGTCTGATGCAGCTAGAACACCGGCCTGACTGTACTGGAGATGATGTCAAGATGCGGATGATGATGAGAACAACTGTGATCAAAGATACCTGTACGAAATCCAAGAATCTGCCATTCGCGAAGCAAGATAAGATTTGCGACATCAGTGTTCTTATCAAGGGGTTAGGAACGGGAAGAAAAGCTCACCGCTGATTGATTTGGCAACCACCAACCAACGCAGCTTCACATTCTCCGCTGCGAATCGCTTGTACTGCGAGATGCATGGCAGTCAGGCTCGAGCTATGGAAAATTGATCGAGTTAGATGAGAGTAAGAAGTAGCGGACCCCTGTGCAAGTGCTCACCTACATGCCGTATCTGTTGGGACTGAGGGACCCAGCAAGTCAAGATGGTAAGAGACTCGATTCGCCATCTGCGCAGGGATGCCCCCGAACGTGCCCCTCGGTTCGTACTCGTCCTTAATAGCAATGAGAACAACCGCATTTGACTAAATAGAATACTCACAATATCGGAGAGGGCAAGGGCGTCATGCATGATGCCGCTAGTGAAGCATCTGTTGCGCTAGGATGAGGAGTATGTAGAAACGGTCTCTAAGCCACTCACCCGACGTTCCGAGTGCGGTAATCAATACCGGAATCCAGTAGAGCGCGAAATGCCAACTCGATGAGTATTCCTTAGGCATTCATAAGTAACGCATGATTCCAACCACGTCAGAATACTTACTGGTGCTTACTGGCATGGAGCGAGCGTCAGTTGGCTTGATCCCAAACTCTACATAGTCAAAGGCGTCGATGTCCTTCAGAAACGTCCCGTTCTCAATGAGAACTCTACCGGCCTGTGATCCTTTCCAGCTATTACCCTGGCCATGAGTTTTGATCAATGAACTGGCAAAATAGATGAACTTACGCGTCGATATCGAACCGCTCCAACGGTATTTTCTCGTATGCTTCTTTCCCATCCTGCAGAAACTTGACGAACTCCCGATAATCAAGGTTCCCTTGAGACTCAGTGCCACTGGGCAGCTCTGCTGCAATGCCGACCTAAGCTAATATTAGCACAACAGACGACAAATGCGTGAGACGAACGTACGATGGCAATTGGTATCTCCTGGGGCATCATGTCAGCGATTCGTCGAGACGGTAGTAGCTATCAAGGCGCCACTCAGTTATTATATATGTTGGTACGTGACTGCAGGCTCCCGGCCTTTTGCCCGACCTTCCGGGCATTTGGCCCGCCTGTCGAACCCTGTCAAGGTCAGAAAAGCCGAGAAAGGAATGCACCTAGATGTAGTGTTGCGGAAATTCGAGCCAGCTTCAAACAGCTGTTTGCATGTTCGTAGTGGCACATCCTGGGCGCGCGAGCTCTCAATGACTCAGCTATATAATTTGCACGTTTTGCAATACAATTGCTTGCTCATCAAACACGGACTCTAGGTGGCTTTAATATGATTTTGATACACATCAATGACCGAGGAGTCCCAGTGGCGGTGATGCCAAATCAGGGACGAGTCGGTCCTGCAGAAGCACTGCATCGCGCCATCAGACCCAAATGCTAATCCTGTTGAACAATACAATGTCGGCACGCCACCTAGAGAAAGGGGCAAGGCTGTCACCTGTAAAACGGATCCCGATAGATTGATTTCAATTTTAATTTTCGGAGGGAAAGGTGGAAGAGTTGGAGCGGATTTTTGCACACTCAGAACGTCTCAGCGACTCGCAGGTTGAAACTTCTTCATCATGAATATGTAGTACATAATGATACCTGTTCTGAATCATTGGAAGAAAGACTTCAGGACGGAACTGAAGCCGATTGATATGCTACCGGGCAAAAGTCTAAAAAAGGTAACTCGAACTCAAGTGGCTCGGTGATGGGTTTGAAACTCGACTCAGCTCGACTTAAGCCACCTCCTTTTTCGTCAACTCGACTCGACTTGAACTCGAATTACCGCAACACTACAAACTAGCTACGAACCAAGTGAAGAATCCGGCGAGCAATCAATGAAAGTTACTTACTCGTATCTCCCTGTCAGAGTGATGGATTTTGTGGCGCGCTCCAAGGAGCTTCGCAGTTACCAATGTATTGTTAGAGCTTCAGTTTGTGAGTCCTCTACCGGGCCATCTAAGTACGTTTCATGATATGAATGCAGACTATTATTAAAGATCTAACGGCACTCGAGAAACCGCTCTGATCATAAGCTCTCGTGATGATTCACAGCGGTCCTGAGTTACAACTTTTGTGTCTTCTTCTTCTTCACCAGCATCTGGCGAGAAACAAAAATTATGGCGCAACCGGCCAGCACGGTGACCTGTAAATCAGCGTTAGGCGCAGCTTCCCCCTATGAAGTGAACAAGACGTACCCCACTAAAAATAATCGATGGCGTCCAATTATAATTTGGTGCCTGCAAGAGCGCTCCAGTAATAGGACTGCCCACAAGATAACCTATTCCAAAAATCGCGCCCGAGATACCCAACCTCAATCTACACGATGTTGGATAATGAGTTTGACATGAAAAAGGACCAGGCTGGTCACACGCGGCTACTCACCCGAACTCTGAGACGTTGTTTGCATAACTTCCGAGAGATGCGGCGAACAGGGAGTTAACTGAAATGGGGTAGCATCAGATCAGCGATGTGATGACAAAAGAGCTTGGGTATTACTCACAGGCGCCGCCACATGGGCCATAGAAAATAGCAAAGACGACAAGGCCCGCTGTGTTGGATGCGCCAAACATGGCGAAAATTAATGCGCCACCGACAATGGTGTAGGGAAGGATGACTTCACTGCCATTAGACAAGACTGATAGATGGATAAAACTCGATTCTCACCATTAAGCACTCCAAATCGATCAGCGAGGTGCCCGGGCAGCATGCGCCCAAATATTGTACCCGACGCAAATAGTATAGCAAGCTACAAAAGCAAAGAAAGGTATGGTGAGTAACCGTCGGACAGGTACCGGATGCTCCACACACTGTGAACTCTGTGACGTTATCGGGGACACCGTGTAACGAGGCGAAGAGCTGGAGATAGACGACTAAGCAGAAATAGAAAGGATTAGAGCCAGGAATAGGAATGATCAGCCGTCTAGCCCGTTACGCACAAGGAAATGACAATCCAAGCAGAACAATGAATGTCCTAAGATGGTTGCGTAGTTACTTCAATATTAGTGGGACAATATCAGCGAGAAACAAACTCACCCCAGTAGGCAAACCCACCAACAGACATCCGTCATGATAATCTTCAGATTTCCTTTTGGCTGTCTGGCACGGTGCTCCGAGACGCTCAGTCGAGGTTTCATAATCATGTTTGCGAAAATCAAAAGAGCCAGAGCGATGAAAGCGGCTGCTCTAAAATGAAACTAAAGTCAGTGGATAATTCCGGTTGACGACAACGATGAATTGTACCGAACACCCCACGGAAAGCCAACCCTTCCGAAGAATAGACGATTGAACATGATAGGCCATATCACTGTTCGCGAGCTCAGCCACGATGTCTAACAGCGAAGGAAGACATGTCTTACCTCCGGCAAGTGAAGTACCTGATTATAGCCAGAGACTTGAGAATTGATGTGACGCGAAAGAAAGAGTGAATTACCCGAAAACACAATGCCAGATGCCAAAGCTCGACGCTTGTTGAAATAGTGAGATATGATTGAGATAGAGGGAACGGCCATGAGTCCCATGCCGATGCCCATGCCAAATCCCTGCGACAGCAGAAACTGATAGTACTGGTTTTTCTTGCATAAAGACAGCATAAAAAACCTAGGGAAAGGTTTGAATGGTGCTCTACAAACGGACTTGATAACGTACGAGACTAGATAGACAAGAGATCCGGGAATCAGCATATGGTTGAAGTATCCTTTGTCGAATCTATAGAACTTGTTGAGCAGACCGTCAAGGTAAAAGAATGAGATGCGCACAGGAAGCCAGTAAAAAGCCCGCAAGCGTAGAGCAGGCATATTTGGACGGAGCCTATCCAACTGATCTGGGAAGGCGAGTAGTCTGGAAGAAGGACTCGAACATAGTAGTCCTGAAAGACGCCATACGCTTGGGTCATGCCAAAACTGACAAACATTACACCCCAACTGAATCGACAGAGCAAATCAGAATATGATATTAGGAGCAGTTTTGTGGAAGACCTACGCTCCAGCCATTGTCGCCCATGCTTGTAAGCCTCCTTCAGGAAAATCTACCATGAATGTATCAGTGGCCTTCTCCTCCACATCGTTCGAGGTATCTTGGGGTGTTGACGATGGCTGAGTCCTCTCTGGGTCAGAGACCTTCTCGTCCACATGCGTCGCTGAGCCAGCCATTGTTGAGCAGGTTGAAGGAGGCAAACAGCGCCGTAATTTACTCAACTCCTTATCGCGAGATGGAAAACGATGATGAACAAACAAGATCAAATTCGGGAACAAATTCAAGCTTACGTCGTTTCCCTTAGAGCCTCGCCCGACTCCCTTCCGCTTCTTGGTGCAAAAATTCGCTCCAACTCTTCCACCTTTCCCTCCGAAATCAATCTATTGGGATCAGGTAACAACTTTGCCCCTTTCTTTAGGTGGCGTGCCGACATTGTATTGTTCAACAGGGGGTCTGATGGTGCGATGCAGCTGGCAGGGCCGACTCGTCCCTGATTTGACATCACCGCCACTGGGACTCCTCGGTCATTGATGTGTATCAAAATCATATTAAAGCCACCCAGAGTCCGTGTTTGACGAGCAAGCAATTGGATTCAAATTGCAGAACGTGCAAATTATATAGCTGAGTCATTGAGAGCCCGCGCGCCCAGGATGTGCTATTATTATTATTGTTATTATTAGGAATACCGAACATGCAAATAGCTGTCATGTGCCTGGCACGACCGCCAGGGCAAAATCCATCCGAATTAAGGATCGCGGCATTCGACCAAACTTCAGCTCGCCCATTCTTTCCTCCCTCCTTGCCTTCGATTATGGCACTCAACACTTATCTGTCCAGCTCAGAGTTTCTGGTCTACGCGCTGGCTTTTGGTGTTGCGCTCTTCATTGCATATCTGCGACCGCGACATCCTTTGTCTGATATACCTGGTCCATTCCTTGCACGGTATACGGATCTCTGGCAGGTCTACTATGCTCGGATAGGGAGACGGCACATGGCGGTCCATGAAGCCCACAAAGTATGGTCGCTCTTTTTCGAAATCCGGTCTCAATAATGGAATTGTCTCTACAGAAATATGGTCCTTTAGTGAGAATTGCTCCAAACCACCTCTCCGTGGCCGACTTCGACCTAGTTCCAATCATATACGCCTCTGGACCCAAATCGCTTGACAAATCCCCGTATTACAAGGCCTTCATTTCGGGATCTGAGCCGTCAATATTCAGTACCGTGGATCGAAACGACCACGCGAAGAAGCGGAGATTCTACACTGGGACTTTCGCTCCAAAGACAGTCAAAGAGTGAGTTTGACTGGCTTTTTTGAATGGCGATTGCTTAAGACAGCTTTTTTCAGATACGGACCCCTAGTTTTCTCTGTGATGGGAAGACTTTTGGAGAAGCTGGATCAGAAATGCGGCGAAGACCATATTGATCTAATGCGCCATGTCAATTACTTTGCACTAGATGCACTGTCGACTTTGGCGTTTGGAGAATCGCTGGGAACATTGGAAAAGGCGAGATACATCTCCCTCGCCTCAAAATGAGTGCTGACTTTAGCTTGAACAAAGGAATCTGATATCCTTGAGGGTGGCGCGAAGGAGGGATTAATCCAGACCATTGATGACGTACGTTCTTCAAATTACTCCAGTCAGCGTCCGCCTGATGTCGAACTGTGAACAGCGCGAACATCGGGGAGCCGTCATCGGATGGAGTCCTTGGTTGCAGCGTTGGGCAGCATGGGTTCCCGACCCTCTGCTTGCCCAAGGCAAACACCAGTCAAACGAACTGGACCGCATCGCTCGACAGTGTATTCTCCGACGGCTTCAAAATCCATCCGATCACGTTGACGTCTTAGGCCATTTCATTCAAACACAAAAGCAAAAGGGCGAGACTCCTGACGTGGATGTGCTTGTATCCGAAGCAATTACCGTCCTGTGAGAGTTTTTTTTTGTGATTGTTTCCCCCAACGTCTTACCGTGCAACCTGTAGGATTGCGGGCACTGATGCCTCGACAAACGCCATGACAGCTACTATCCATTTAATCTCCACTCATCCTTCGGTCTATGGTAGCCTTCGTCGCGAACTTAATGCCGCCCTGGGGAAATGCGCAGTTCCTACTTCGGACGACCAGATCGCCAACCTTCCCTATCTCAACGCCTGTGTCTACGAAGCTCTCAGGTATCATTCTCCTACGGGGATGGGGCTACCCCGAGTGTCCTCAGGCTTCGAGTTCCGAGGGCACCAGTTCCCACCAGGAGTATGTGGCGCAACTATCCGTCTTTTTGAATCCACCCTGACTCTTGTTACAGATTGACGTATCGATTCCAACTTGGACTATGTCTCATGAGCCAACTTTGTGGGGTGAAGACTCGTACTCCTATCGCCCCGAGCGCTGGATCGAAGATCCTTCGTTGAGCAAGTATTTCATGGCTTTTAGCATGGGCGCTCGGTCTTGCTTGGGAAGGAAGTAAGCTTGCACCAATTTGCTTTCTTCTAGCGTCGCGCGCGCGTTGCTGACTGAGGTTTTCTAATTAGCTTAGCAATCATGGAGCTCAAGATGGCGGCTGCTTGCTTGTTCCAGAGGTATGATGTAGAGCCGCGGTCCCCCCATCTGGAAACTGTCGACAAGCTCATGCACAAGCCCACCGAGGAAAGTGGCTGGTTCCGACTTCGCCGGAGAGACATAGATGTTTGAAGATTGAATTGGCTTAACTGCGGATATTCTTGGTTCTTTGTTCTTGTAATGCATAATCCCTTCCAAAGCCGGATTACAATACGATGTAGAATCCTTTGACTATTACTAGCAGGAAGTCCGGGCTTTGTCATCGGTACCTTCTATGCGAAGTTCAAGCTGATGCGCAACCTCTGACGAAAAAGGTTGGAATGATGATCACGGTGTAGGCATGTTCCGTCTGATTGAGGGATATTCGAATGAAAAATCAATATCAGTGCATCAGGAAGACGTAATATCGCCTCCCGGCCTTTTGCCCGACCTTCCGGGGATTTGGCCCACCTCCGGGTCGAACCAAGGTCGGAAAAGCCGAGAAAGGAATGCGAGGTTATCAGCATCTCAGCATCCTTCACGCTCAGGGACATGGACTCCAACCCCGGCTTTCAGGTCGCAAATGCCATAAAAGGAAGCGGAAAGTCATGGTTCAAGGTCTACCGTGACAGTCCTGCACCAGATTCTATGAGATGGGAGATTTCCGACGGGTTAGCCCCACGGAGTCTTTCCCGCTGAATAATTCCTAAACTGTTACACCCCCCATTATCTGGCGCAGCGCTCGTGCCGAAAACAATACATCAACTGAGGGCATTTAAGCGCGACGCTGTACGCTTTCCCTCCAAAATGACTCTCCTTCACCCAACCAGTGCCAGGGAAGTGGGAGTGCTCGCGGTTTGTACAGGAGTTGTGAGCGTTTCCTGCCTTGCTACCCTTCTCTAAGTTCCTCACTGACAAGAACATAGGCAGGTTATCTCTTCCTCAAACGCTATGAACCCAAGAAACTCCCCGCCTTTCGGATAACCATCGTTGCTTTCCTTGTCTTCCCTGGCGCTTTTAGCGCGGTTCTGTCCTCTACTGGCCTCTTCTCTTCTTCCATTCGGGCAATTCTATTCGCTCATGGCGTCTACTATGCTGAGCTTGTCCTCCTCACACTTGGGTACCGCATCTCTCCGTTTCACCCTCTCGCCAGTTACCCGGGTCCTTTTTTCGCACGCCTCTCCAAGGGACAAATGCTGCGATATCTCTCAACGGGGAAGCAGCAACACATCATCCATAAGCTGCATGAAAGGTACGGCGACGTGGTGAGGATTGGGCCGAATGAGGTGTCGATTCGGCATGCGGATGCTGTCATCCCGGTGCTTGGACTTCCGAAAGGACCATGTAAGTGTATTGGACTGCAAATCTCTCGACGACTTTATCCAATGATTTTCCGTTTTTACCAAGTCTGGGATAACCGTTCCGATCCACCTTCGTTGATTGCAACGAGAGATATGGCCACCCACACGGCCAAACGGAGGCGGTGGAATCGTGCCTTCAGCTCTAATTCTCTGAAGGAATACGAAGAGACCATTCGGGAACACGGCATGGAGTTCATTGAGGCCCTGTCCACCAAGGCGACCGAAGACATAGATCTCAATGCATGGATGAGCTTCTTCACGTGAGTTGAGCTGTTTGATCGCAAGGTCCTAGTCTTTGACTAAGAGTATTCACTTCACGCAGTTTTGATTTTATGGGCGAGCTTTGGTGAGTCTGTTGCTGGCTCGAACATTCTGTCTAATACCTCCACCATCATAGCTTTGGGCGCAGCTTCAGTATGGTCAAGGACGGGCAGGATAAGTATGGGCTGCTACATTTGATCGAAGATACTGTGGCGTAAGTTCCTATCGCTACATATAGGCGAAAATGCTTACGCAGAGCTGAAGCTTCGAGACCGTCGCTGCGTACATCCCTTGGGCAGTGCCGATGTTTCATAAACTTCCCATGGCCGCTGAGAGCGAAGACAAGCTTGTTGCGTTTGGCGTTAATAATGTGCAGTATCGCATGCAGAATGTATCGGGAAAAAGAGATTTGTTTCATTATCTGGTATGAAGTGATTTTACACTGTCATCTCAAATCCGTGCTTAATCCCTAGCTCAGATTGACGAAGACGGTCTGGAAGCCGAGAAGCCTTCCACAGGAACGGTCATCTCTGACGCTCTTGTCAGTATCATTGCTGGATCGGATGTGAGTCCCTGAGCTACCTTATTTACGACACGACCTGAACATTCATGGTTGCGTTCTCAAGACCACAGCGACTGGCCTGATTGCCATTTACTACTATCTTCTCAAGCATCCTGAAGCCATGAATCGTTTGCGTCAGGAAATCGATAAAGAATTTCCCTTTGGTGAAGAGCCGGTAGATTTTACGAAGCTCGCGCACATGAGCTGGCTAAACGCGTGCATGTCAGTGGACCTGACGCTTTAAAGAAGTCTTTGCTGACTTACGATGGATCTACAACAGAAATGAAGCACTGCGCCTGATACCTCCACTTCCGGGTGGCGCACAAAAATATGTTCTCCCGCGGACAGGGGGCAAAATGGCGGGGCCGTAGTGAGTTTACCTCTTTTCCTTTGCCAGAACGACAATCTCCGAATCACTGCTCATCGCTTTGCACAGTTTCGTTCCCGAAAACACAGCTGTTACCATTCACCCCTTCTCGTTACACCGTGATCCGCGCTATTTCTCTCCCATGCCTGACATGTTCTGGCCAGATCGCTGGGTGGCGGCTGCAGAAAGACATTACCCTCCTGGTGCAAGCGAGAAAGATTTTGTGCTTAATCAAGCCGCCTATATCCCGTTCTCAGGTGACCGAGAGATCTGATTTTTACTTCTGTTTCGTGATTTATTCACATTTCTGCGATAGGTGGAGCAGCATCTTGCGCTGGGAAAAGCCTGGCAATTATGGAGCTTCGAGCTGTGATTGCGCTTCTGGTGCGCCATTTCGATGTGACCCCGGCAAAGAAAGAGGAATTCGCTGGCTGGGAAAACACGCTAGAAGATTGGTTCACTCTGAAAAGAGGACCCCTTCATGTCGGAATGACGCCCAGAAAACTTTGAGTGTGTTAAACCAGGTGTTAAGAGGAATCGTCTTGAGAGGTGCTAGCAGCCAGTCAGCATAATCCGATGATCATAGATAGATTGCACATACGTTTCTTTTCCTCATAGCCCGCCTCCCGACACAGCGTACCTCCTTATGATTAGACGTGGGCGAGTTTTCCTGCATGAACTTCTCTTGAAGAGCCTTCAGGTGTGTATGAAAGGTCGCGATGACCTCCGGCTTCTTCCAACGTTGATGATTACCGTCAATGGAAAGGAAATGGTCGGCAAAGACCTCCCCAGCACGTTGTTCCACAAATTGTCCTTCCATCGGTGACGAGAAGCGAGATTCAACACGAATTTGTCAATTGTTGGCCCGCCATGAGTGTTACGCGACTTTCCCCAAGCCTTACGTTGTTCTGAAGTCAGACTGACAAGTGAATGCGGGTTCCAGGTAAGCACCCCGAAGGACAGAATCTGGATCGACAGAGCCAAAGGCTTGAGGGTCGGATACCGGGAGAAATCGAACTT
This sequence comes from Marasmius sp. AFHP31, assembly GCA_024721195.1. Taxonomy (NCBI): domain Eukaryota; kingdom Fungi; phylum Basidiomycota; class Agaricomycetes; order Agaricales; family Marasmiaceae; genus Marasmius; species Marasmius sp. AFHP31. The sequence goes on from JANHQD010002460.1 coordinate 62,412, forward strand.
TGGCAAAACGTTTTGCCTTCCATCCATGACGGTGGGTAGTGTCCAGCTCGTACCACCGTACCCACAGAAATTCCACCTTCCGGACACGCATGTCTTCATAACGCATTCGGCTATTGAACAACCACACGTTAGCATGAAATATACCAAGGACCCGTGCGTAGCGGTAAGGATGTTTCTCTTCGTCGGTTGTCACGGTATCCGCCAGCATCATGATGTCCGGATGCGTACGAGGATTGGTCGTCTGCGCCTTGCGACGCATGTCATACGTGTTGTAGTGTAGACGGTACGTTCTGTGGATATATATTCGGCTCTTGTCGAAGATGAGGGAGCTCGGTGTCTTCTTGGGCAAGTCCTCATCGCCGGAGAGATCGAGAAGTCGGCAAAGGATGTGCGAGCGCAGCCCTTGATCAGAATTCTGTATACGAAAGTAAGATTAGTGGATGAATAGGAGAATAGCTCGAATTGCGCACCGTTAAAGCAGCATCACCCGCGTAATCGTGGAGGAATTCGTCCAGACGTAGCGGGTTTCGTTCGCTTGCGGACATTTGATATCGTTCCTTCGGGTTGCTGAGAGGTAAGCGTTCGTGGTCTGGTAAAACGTAGGTGGCACCGTTGCTCTTGTGGTGCTCTACGAATCTTGTCTTGACACGTACTGAGTGCAGCATTCGAGATCGCCTGTGGTGTACCGCCATCTGGGGTTCGTGGTTCCTCTTGTTGGTTCGTCCATAGAGCCTTTTGGTACGAACGTGCTCACGCTCTCCCTGGATAATAAGTCAGTAACAGGAATGGTGGATAGGCTCGCACACGTACCATACGCGTGGTGTAGCTATCCAAACTCCCAAACTTCCTGATAAAGTACGGATAATGGGTCAACATGTGTGTTTTGATGGTATTCATGCTGAATTCTTTTATGCGGCTCCCGTCTTCATCGTCATGCTTCCTTATGGTTCCCTGTTTCTTCGACGCTTTTCCTGTCTTTAGCCTTTTCTCCTCCCGCCTGGCCTCCGCGTTGCGCCTCTTCTCCGCTTCCCCGGGGATCTCTCTAGTCTCATAGGCTGCGCAGGTTACCGTGACGAAACGACGAAGCGACATCCCATACTGAGTGATAGTGCTGTCGAGCGAGGCCACAGTCGAATCCGTATGCATGCCGAGCGATGCATAGGCCATGACAACATTGAAGTCCCATAACAGGTCGAGAACGACTTCGTTGTGAGGTTCAGGTAATAGTCCCTCGAAACAGGCGATAGAACACTGTTGACTGGTGAGTGGGATATCATGGAGATGTCAAATAGTCTCACCTGCATCACATCCTCAAAATCCCTAAACGCAAACTTTTTCGTTAGTGTGACGTTGTTCACGAAGCGGCGGATGGTGCCATTGTCGAATGTAGTACTTTGCGGAACCTCAAAGGACAGCATCAGCCAAGAAGGAACACTTTCCGAAATCGAGCTAGTATCACCTTTCGTTCAATATCTCAAGGTTCCGTTTGTCCTCCGCAAAGATAAGTCGGTTACATTGCTTGAAGATATTCTCGATAAGACCCGCAAGCTCGTGCATCGTGTCGACAACTATCACATCGTATAAGTTGTCTCCAGCCTGGAAAACGGAGAAATGGGCGTCAGCATCGTTGTACAATTCGGCATGAAAGGCCCTAGGAACGTGAACTATGCTAGGTTTTTTTGCACAGTAGAGGCCCTAGGAACGTGAACGATGCTAGGTTTTTTGCTTTTTTTTTCACGAGTCTTTTCGACTCTCTCGTGCATTCAAACTTACTTGTACACGATAACAATCTTATTAATTATGTTTGCTACGCTAGCTGTGCTACGAAAAACGAAGAGGAATCCTTACCTATAGCGTCCTGGTGGTGGTTTGGGAAGAGACTTGCGTGATGTGGCTGTGCAGGACGGTTGGCCCCAGATATCGTGCACGAGTGTGCAATTCTGTCTAGATAAGACAAGATATGAGTCTTATCTTCCCATCGGAAGATAAGACTCATATCTTGTCTTATCTAGACAGAATTGCACACTCGTGCACGATATCTGGGGCCAACCGTCCTGCACAGCCACATCATGCAAGTCTCTTCCCAAACCACCGCCGTCAAGCTCAGGTGGTCCTCATCGCGAGGTAAGTGTGCCACAAACTCGTAGAATAATTAGAGTAGAATCGTAACGATTACAATTCAATCGTTTTCTAAGTAAATGAGTGAACAAAATGGCGGCGAAAAGCCCCATGAAAATTCTTTCCATCATAGATGCAAAAGAAAAAAACCCAGCGAGAGATGCTGACGGTCGTTTTTACAGGCTTGGCTGCTGCTGGCACCATAAAC
>JANHQD010002461.1:0-37449 GCA_024721195.1 Marasmius sp. AFHP31
CACCTCTCTATCACGTCCGAGCGAATCGCATGACGCGCAGAGCTCTAGTAAAGAGGGGTATCCTGGAAGACTGTCACGACGACTTGTGGATTGCAGCTGGATACACCTACTCGCAACAGATCGCAGAAGAAGCCAGTAGGAGTAAGCCGAAACAGTCATTCAAGGAAATGGTTCCCCCAGAGTATCGGGGGGCCAGGAAAGTATTCTCGGAAGAAGAGTCAGAACATCTGCCGGCTCACAAGCCTTGGGACCACACCATCGAACTCGTACCAGGGGCCCCTCAGACAACGAAAACCAAGGTTTACCCACTCTCAATCAACGAACAGGAAGAGCTCGACAAATTCCTCGAAGACAACCAACGTAAAGGTTACATCCGTCCCTCCAAATCCCCTCTTGCCTCCCCGGTCTTCTTTGTCAAGAAGAAGGACGGCAAACTACACTTTGTTCAGGACTACCGAAAGCTCAACGAATACACGATCAAGAACCGTTACCCTCTACCTCTCGTCACTGATATAGTCAACCGTCTACAAGGAGCCAAATACTTCACCAAGTTCGACGTTCGTTGGGGCTTTAACAACGTTCGGATTAAGGAGGGGGATGAATGGAAGGCCGCTTTTGCGACAAATCAAGGGTTGTTCGAGCCCAAGGTTATGTTTTTCGGTCTCACAAACTCCCCTGCCACATTCCAATCACTCATGAACTCCATCTTTGCCGACTTGATCGCCTTAGGAAAAGTTGCAGTATACCTGGACGATATTCTCATCTTCACCAGCACCTTGGAGGAACATCGAGTCCTGGTCAAGGAAGTTCTCGCTCAGCTCCAGAAACACAACTTGTACCTTCGTCCCGAAAAATGCCAGTTCGAACAGACAGAAATCGAGTACTTAGGACTTATTATTAGCGAAGGGCAGGTACAAATGGACGGAGACAAGGTTAAGGCAGTTCGAGACTGGCCTGTACCCCGCAACCTCTGGGACGTTCGAGGATTCCTAGGCTTTGCAAACTTCTACCGACACTTCATCCGGGACTTTGCCAAAATTGCACAACCCCTCAACGACCTGACCCGTAAGCATATCGGCTTCAACTGGGGAACTCAACAACAGGACGCCTTTGATCAACTCCGCACCGCCTTCACCTCCGCACCCATCCTCACGCTTTGGCACCCAGATCGACCCACACAAATCGAAGTAGATGCCTCTGGATACGCCACTGGGGGGGTCCTGTCACAGAAACTGGAAGATGGGCTCTGGCACCCCATCGCCTTCCGTTCAGCCTCTATGCAGCCCGCCGAGAGGAACTACGAGATCTACAATAGGGAGATGCTGGCTATCATAGACGCACTGAAAGACTGGCGGTATTTCCTCGAAGGCCTCCCCTCTTCATTCGAAATTCTCACCGATCACTCCAACTTAGAGTTCTGGAGGACTGCTCAGAATCTTAGCCGACGACAAGCTCGATGGGCCCTATATCTGTCCCGCTTTCACTTCCTTCTAGGCCATCGACCGGGCAAAGCTAACACTCTTGCCGACCCTCTCTCCCGAATGGGTGCTCACCAAGTCCCAGATAGCGATGACAACCGACAGCAGATCGTTTTGGGGCCTGAGGTATTCCTAAAGATCGCAGCAACAGGCCTGGTAAGCCCCCTGGAGGAACAGATTAGACAGGCTTCAGAACGAGAGGCAGAAGTATTGGAAGGGCTATGAGATCTGAAATCACAGGGCCCGTCCCGTCTGGTCAACGGACTGCTGGAATGGGAGGAGGATAATGGGTTGGTATATCATCGAGGCCGAGTCTACGTTCCCCCAGGCGACGAGTTGCGCAAGGAAGTAGTGCGCCAGTGTCATGACAGCCCTACAGCAGGACATCCCGGGCTTCACGGAACGTTGGACCTGGTTCACTTCTGGTGGCCCACCATGCGATCCTTTGTAGAGAAGTACGTGGAAGGGTGCGACATCTGTGCCCGGAAGAAGCTTCACCGTCACCCCTGCTCAGTAATTCAACCCCTTGATGTGCCACAGGGACCCTGGGAGGAAGTAGAAGTTGACCTTATCACCCAGCTACCGACCTCTCATGGATACGACGCAATCCTTGTCTGCACCGACTTCTTCACCAAGCAAGTACATGTCATCCCCTGCACCAGTAACATCAATGCCGGTAGAGTTGCCGACATCTACTACTGAGAAATCTTCCGCCTGCATGGCCTACCAATGTGTTTCATCTCAGACCGAGGACCACAGTTCAACACCAAACTCATGAGGGCTCTCCTGTCACGACTAGGAATCAAGGGCAGCTTCACCTTGGGATACCACCCTCAGGCCAACGGACAGACTGAAAGAGCCAATCAGGAGGTCGAGAAGTACCTGAGACTATACACAAACTATCGGCAGGACGACTGGTCAGAGCATTTACCCCTCGCTGAGTTCGTTTTAAACTCCCGCACCCACTCCGCTCACCGCCTCTCTCCATTCGAGCTCCTGTACGGCTACCTTCCCCTTTTCAACATCCCGGTAGGAAGAAGGTCAGGCATTCCCGAGGTTGAGAATCACATTGACATCCTGAGGGAGGTCAGGCGGGATGTGGGCGCAGCGCTGCACATGACAAAACGGCATATGAAAGAGGGTTTCGAACGGGGGAAGAGGAAGGCTCATCAGTTTGGCGTGGGTGACTTTGTATGGCTAGATGGGTCGGACTTCAGGCTGAAGCGGTCGAGCGAGAAACTGGGAGATCAAAGTCTAGGCCCGTTTGAGATCTTGGAGAAAATCGGGGACCTGGACTACCGACTGGACCTACCAGAAGAGCTGGAACAACACCACCCCATTTTCCATGTCGACAAACTCTACCCTTTTAAAGGTAAGCTAGTGAACGGGCTACTGCCAGAACCGCCAGGACCTATAGAGCTAGAGGACGAAGACGAGCCAGAGTATGAGGTGGAGGATGTAGTGGACAGTCAGTACAGGTGGAGCCAGCTGGAATACCGGGTAAAGTGGAAGGGATATTCGGAGTCAGAGAACACCTGGGAACCCGCACAGAACCTGAAGAACGCCCCTCGGATAGTTAAGCGATTCCACAAGAAATTCCCCGCTGCAGCAGGACCAGCTTACCGAGAAGGGGCCTAGTCATCGAGGACAATGAATCCTAGAAGGGGGGTAATGTCATGAAGTGCCGCTTTTTCCCCTATCTTTTCCTTTCTTAGCGCCCATTCCCCTTTCAGCGCCTGTTTGTCACTTTGATGCCCATTTGTTACTTTAACACCTACCAGATACCCGGTTCCCCTCTCTTCATCATTCCCATCATTTCCTTCCTCATCCTTGTTCTTTCACATCATCTTCACAACCCATCCTATCCATTGTTTCCTTTGTTCTCTTTGTTCTTTTATATACAACAGTTACTCGTTGTGGACTCGTTCTTATTCCATACCTGGACTACTATTGTTCTTTCCTTGTTCCCTATTATCTGTCTTTATTCTCGCACGACTCATATTCCAGTATATAAGCTAGGCAGTTTACACCTGGTCCCTCATCTTGACCTCTTGTCATTGGGACCAGGTGAGTAGCTAACTTCGTTTCTCTTTACCTTCAATATATCTAACTTGTCATTGGGACCAGCTATCTACCTGTTCTTGCTCTCTGCTCACTGTCTCTGTCGTCTCTATCGTTGCTTCTGCTAGCCGACTTCCGCCGCCGTTGCTTCTGTAGTCCTAGCATCTAGCGCTTTAGGACAGAGGGACCAGGTGTAAACTACCTAGCTTATATACCCAGTCACTGGTCTGAGATATGAGTTGTGAACAAGTAGAGAAAGACAATATGAAACAATAAGAAAACAATAGTGGTTGGGCATAAAACAATAACAAGTCTGGAACAAGTGAATGTGAGACAAGAAAAGACAATAGAAAGGACAATAAGAGTGAGTGATTGAATGAGTTATGAAGTGGATGCAAAATAACAATAATGGGAAGGGGAATGATGTGAAAAGGGGAAACAAGCCTCTGGTGGGTGTTAAGGTAACAAGGAGGCACTGAAAAGGAAGTGGGCACTAAGAAAGGAAAAGATAGGGGGAAAAGCAGCACTTCATGACACAGTGGAGACAGTTTTAGAAGACAAGTGTGACACAACCTCAGGCCATGATGTGCCTAACAGATGGTGTAGAACTCATCCAGGATGTGATGACATAGAGGTTTGCAATAGTTGACATTGGATACGTTGTAACTATCTTATGTTGCTATCTCATCACTTTACAATCCCAAGATCAAGATCTTTGCTACAAAAGTGACCCCACTCACAAAGCCCACACTGTGATGGATGTAGGCTTGCAGCTTCTACAATCCCTTCCAACCAGAAATTCACCTTTCACAATAAACTCTTGACAATGTGTACAACAAGGGCCCTCAACATTGACATTCCATCCATCAGAATGTGGTCCTTTTGGGGGTGGGATATCCCCTCAGCCCCCTCTCCCCATGAACCACTTGTCAACAAACACAGTTCTTCTCTGTAATATGAGGTTGCCAACCAGCACTGCATTTGAACTGCAGTTTTTGCTTCCTCAAGTCATAGAACAGCCTCTTCAAGTTGCGCATACAGTGGTGATGAACACTTTCAACATCAAATCATCACTCAGCTTGCACAGCATCTCTGGAAATGCCTGCTCAATTGGTGGTCCCATTCCAGGCACAACAGACTCTCCTTATGGCAATCTGAGTGCCTACTTGGTCAGTACAACCACCACTCCTGGAAATGAGACCAATGCTGGACATGGTCTTGGATTTTCTGGAGATTGGCAGTGTGATATAGCTAGCTATTATCCTGGACCATCATTTATTCTGCCTGACAATAAGGATCCAAACAGATGCAAGTTGGACACAGATACCTGCCAGGTTATCTGTGGGAAGCCTGCAGGTCAGATGGCGCTTAATCATCTGCATCCACAGGTTGGATAAGCGCCAGATGCAGATTTTAAATTTTGACATGTCAACTCAGGGGTATCTGCAGATACCAGATTTGTCGGGTACAACAACCAGTACATTGTGATATGGGAACCTGTGCATGGTTTTTCTTGTGAAGTGACATATTGAATAGCCCTCCAAAAGAGCTTTACCCAGACATCCTATACATCTCTATTGTATGTGTAATGCATGAGGGACTCCCAGCTGGATTTGTGATTCCAGAAGCCTGGGTCCCAAGTATGGGGAATGTCATGATTCCCCCTACTTTCCCTGTCAAGCACCCACATCCACATTGAGCACTAAACCATCAACTTGACTCACCCTTTTTCCCCAATGTCTGACTCAAACTCTACAACTTGAACTGACCAACTCACCACTCATCCATCACAACTCAGCGGGCCTATTACTGTCCACAACTCATTATCTGTGACTCAGTGGCCTGACTCATAATTCTAGAACCATCCATCCCTGACTCCTTCCCGTTGACTCACACATATACCTTAAAACTCACTCTGATCTGTTACCCAGTACAAAAGACTCACTATGTATATTATGATTCCTTAGCTTAACCACTTGGTCAATCTATAGTGAACACAGTGGAACAGACTTGATTGAGTGACTTGAGGGGCAACTGCAGTTGCCTTCCTGACACTTGGTTAAGCTCCTTTACCCTCACCTCACTCTCAAACCAACCAAGAAACACTGAACTCCCAAACAATGACCATACTGGCATCCCAGAACCCTCGGATTGAGTTCATATACAAACCAGAACAGAACAGACACCAAGAATACTTTTATCCAACCCGATATAAAGTGCCACTCATGGTGTATAATAAAATCCCACAGAAAAGTCAAATCTTCCCAACGCACGTAAGTGTAGCTGAAGGGTGCGGGAATCGGGGATCGGCGTTGATCGAAGATCCTGCTCTTAGCTAGACTGTAGTAGCAGCCTGGTAGGAAATCCAACTCAAGAAATAGCTCAACTCTAGCAATCTTGAACTCTGTAACAAGCTCTGAAGTCTAATTTATGTTTCGGAAGAGAGGTTCTTAGGTTTGTTTTGGGAATAGGTGGTGTTGTAGTTGCTTTGGAAGTACGTCCTTAGGCTCAACTAGCTTCAGGGTATTCATCTGCGGTAGCAATGTACAATTCAATCAATCAAACAATAGGCAAAGACTTCAACTAAGTCTGTCAATACCAAGGACCAATCGTCAATGGTTACAATGAATCTTCAGCCCAATTAGCTTTGGAAGTTCAACAATATGCTAAGCCTTCAAATCAGCGTTGCGAACAAACAAGCAATGGTCAATCAAAAGTTCAATGGATTTTAAGTTCTGCTTTCAACAACGTTCTATTCTTATACTGTTCTAATGTCTCTCCAGAGACACTCCCAAGTCTACTAACTACCCAACAAGTGGAATAGCTTCGTATCCTCTGAATACTCTTGTACAGATTGCTTGGGGATGCTTCATGAAACCCCCATTTCTTATATACTCTACAATATGCTAATTCTACTGATTCGTACAAATTTGCTCAAAAACCTGCTTCCACAGCTGAGTTTACATATTATAGTAGTCATTTGGAGAGTTTTGTATTATTCTATACATTTTGGGATCCAAAGTCACCATTTAATATTTGCTTCAGAAGATCCTAGTATCGCGCTATTCAGTGGATTTCGTTTCCCCTTTGCCCAGCCGCAGCTGGTGTATCTTATTATCCTATCTGCTTCTGTCCATGACTCATACCTGTCTGTCCCTCAGAAGTACTGTACTCCTCTTATGAAGTTCAGCCTTTCTGCAATTCCTAGGTTGGGTCAGAACCTCCTGTCTTATAGCTTCCAAACGACTGTAATATCAGGTATCCTTCATTGGTGCGAGAGGTATATACTCTTGTCCTTCTAGAATGGCTAATAGCTGCTCCAAAGTTTATCTAGTCAAATTCCTGACGGTCCTTGTGGATCCCCAGGTACCGGCACATTTTACTCCGGTGCTTGCTCCTCAAGTCCACTCTTCTTACTTCGAGAGTCCCTTCAGTTCCAGCCATCTAAGCTAGCTCTGGTAACTTCCGAAGTTCAGTTCTAAGTCCTGTCTTTATTACAGCACAGGTGTTCCACCTTCAGAGGCGAAGTAGTACCTTCAGGGACCCTTGATCATATCTTGATCACTTGGATACCAGGCCTGGAACAGCTTTTACTGTGGTACCACGTTTCTACTTCCGAAGTGAAAATTTTCTCTTCCGATATTCTGGTGCAGAAGTAATTGAAGTCCAGAGGTGTATTCCTCAAGCCTTGCTTACTTTCTCTCCGAACTCACTATGAGTTTGCACAACATCTTTGAACACTTTAGAAAAGCCTTATTCTGTAAGTGCACCCCTAGCTTACTCTCTAGGGTGACTGACTGTCGTTCACAGAGTTCTACAATGTTAATCCATACCCTGACGACTTGACCTTCAAAGTGGGCGATCGCTGTCTCATCCTTTCTCTTCCCTTCAATCAGTATAACGAAACTGTGTTTGGTCTCCTATTCCAACACTTTTTCCTCAGTCACCACCGTTCACTATATTGGGGATACCTCATTCATTACAATCACTACCAAGACGAGGTGTACTTCTGTGAAGTCCACTTCCATGTCAACCTTCCTCTCACCACTCGGAAGTTTGTCAACACCATTGCTGAAGGTATTGCCTGAGTTGGCTTCCTTACTATGAAAACCGCCCTTATTCCCAGAGCTGTCCAAGCCTTGATTGACACTGTCGTCTTTGCCACCAAAGCTCCTGCACCTCCAACTCTGGGTTATGAGGAACTTCAGTTCTTTGCTTTTACCCCTCAGATGGGCCAATGGTTGTCTTGTACCCCTCTAGCCTACTGTCCCTTAGTCTGTGACCTCTATTACTTAGACCGTCTCCAGCAGGACGCCGCTTGGCATTGTTCCGATTCAGAAGTAGATGTGCCACCTGTTATTCCTTGGTACAGTCACCTAGACAATACTGTACTGCCTAGTTTATTTCACCTAGACGCGTAGTACACTCTGCCCCAATGTAACGTGATCGTGTCCCTGCTTCCGAAGTTCAACTATCTAGAGGCAAAATTCTCAGTTATCTGCTTCTATGGAGCCGTAGTCCATTTCGTGTTTCATTGGGTGTTACTTAGTTCCTTCTTCGGAACTTCATCTTTCCCATAAAATCTCTTAAAAACTTGTAACACCGTTCCTCCAATTGTTGCCAGTCATTCTTGCTCGCCCTTCTCGATCACACCTCCAGTCCGAACCATAGAAGACCACTTCTGTAATCTCCTCTTTAGTATGTTTGGCTTGATGTTACCTCTTCTGAACCAAGTCTAGCTCTTCACAGAGCTATTTAAGCATTGGCCCTACTACGAGGATTATTCCAGCAAATTACCCAAACACCGACTTATCACTCGCATTCCTCTTGATCACGAGCGAGAAGCTTTGTTGGGCCTACTCCTTCAGCACACCTTCCTCAGTTGACATATATCCCTTTACTGGGGTTTCGTTGCCTGTTTTGATATTCAGCAAGCCCCCATCTCCTTTCATCAGGATCTTCTCTCCAACAACCTTTCCTACGAGGCTCAGGCTGTCGTTGACATGGTCTCTGAGGCCATTGCGCGAGTAGGGTTCTTACATTCTCATACTGCGTTCCTTCCTGGTGCTGTCAATGCTTGGATTGACTCGGTCATTGGTTGCATTGAGGATCCCCCTCCTTCAAAGTTGGAACCCCAACACCTCTTCTTCTTTGAGTACCACCCCCTTATGGGCCACTGGCTTACTCGTCCTTTCTACCACTACAATCCTGTTCTCCACGAAGAGTTCTACCTCGACAAGCTGAACTGAGCTGAATCTCCATCCGTCCGGGATTACCAACGTGAGGACTCTGAGCTGGACAACTACTTCAGATGGGATGACATTGCCACAAATAACATGTGGGAGTAGATTCTTCCTTAAGTATCTTCTTCTGAAGGCCCATCTATGTCTGTTGTTGTATAGTCCTTACAATTCCGTCATAGACGTTCGTCTGTTGGGACAAAGCTGCCCTAGTCAATCAAAGTAGATTAGAGGAGTTGTTAATAATGTAGAGTCTTATTACCAACCACCTTCTTCAATCTTCGTTCTGAGCTGTGTTCCTCCAGTGTTCCTCTTAGTTAGTCTGCTTCCTATCTCTGCTTCTGAAGTGCGTATTCTCATTGAATCCTCACATTTGGATGTCTCCAAGCCAGGAAACCGTTCCCTTGAATATGACTACAGACCAAGTGCAAGCTTCTGAAGTTACTATTCGCTATGCTATTCTACTACAGTTTTCAGAGAAGTAGGCATGGTCATACTTCCAAAGCACCTTATACACTGGTCTGAGCCTATTACTGGCCGTTTGGGACTTACACTAGTACTTGTATCCCTAGTGTTCTAATTTGCACTCAAAAAGCGCAAAATCACTTAAAACAATGGTTCAGAGGCTGCTTTAATTAGCAGGCGCTACAGCATACTTATTCTATGTTTCCTTTTCCACTGGCTAATATTTCCCAGAACTCGTCTATCCTATGGCATGGTTGAAGGGCAAAATTGATACATCACAATCCAAATGCCTACATCAGTGACAACAACCGATCTACCTCTTTGCCCCTCCACTGACCACTGACCTTCCTGCTGGCTTTACTTCCTCCCTTCATCACTGGTCCTTCCATAAAGACAGACACTTGCATATCTCACCCAAGTCATGTAATTATCTTGGCCTGCCTGTCGAGCTACTCCTCATTTTGGGGACCTTGAATTCATACTCATGGCCCACCAACATGTACCAATTGATTCACCAATATCAGCTCCTCTGAGGTTTCAACCCAACAACCACCAACTTTGCCTGATATCTTGGATACAACAATCATATCATCCAGCCTTTGAATGACTACATTCGATTCAAAGAAGTTAATGAAGGTGCATCCAAATTCTCATGCTCTTATTCACTCTCTCACTTCCATACTGATTAAAGCTTCAGTTCATCTGAACCCCACAACCTCAGCAAATCCATTGCTAGCACTGACCTAGAGGGTCCATCAGATGCACAAGACTCAAAACTAGTGGGGAATTCAACATCCTGTCCTAAAGCGCTAGACGCTAAGACTATAGAAGCAATGGCGGTATAAGTTGACTAGCAGAGACGACGACAGAGATGACAGAGACAGCGAGCAGAGAGCAAGAGTAGGTAGATAACTGGTCCCAATGACAAGTTAGATATATTGAAGATAAAGAGAAGCAAAGTTAACTACTCACCTGGTCCCAATGACAAGAGGTCAAGATGAGGGACCAGGTGTAAACTGCCTAGCTTATATACTGGAATATGAGTCGCGCGAGAATAAAGAAAGATAATAGGGAACAAGGAAAGAACAATAGTAGTCCAGATATAGAATAAGAACGAGTCCGGAACGAGTAACTGTTGTATATAAAAGAACAAAGAGAACAAAGGAAACAATGGATGGGATAGGTTGTGAAGACGATGTGAAAGAACAAGGATGGGAAAGGAAATGATGGGAATGATGGGGGGAGGGGAACCGGGTATCTGGTAGGCGTCAAAGTAACAAATGGGCATCAAAGTGATAATCAGGCGCTGAAAGGGAATTGGGCGCTAAGAAAGGGGAAAGATAGGGGAAAAGCAGCACTTCATGACATTACCCCCCTTCTAGGATTCATTGTCCTCGATGACTAGGCCCCTTCTTGATAAGCTGGTCCTGCTGCAGTGGGGAACTTCTTGTGGAACCGCTTAACTATCCGAGGAGCGTTCTTCAGGTCCTGAGCAGGTTCCTGTCATGAAGTGCCGCTTTTCCCCTATCTTTCCCCTTTCTTAGCGCCCATTCCCCTTTTAGTGCCTGTTTGATGCTTTGATACCTACCAGATACCCAGTTCCCCTTTTCACATCACTCCCATCATTTCCTTCCTCATCCATGTTCTTTCACATGGTCTTCACGACTGATTCCATCTATTGTTTCCATCATTCTCTTTGTTCTTTTACATACAACAGTTACTCGTTCTTGTTCCATACCTGGACTACTATTGTTCTTCCCTTGTTTCCTATTCTCTTTCTTTATTCTTGCACAACCCATATTCCAGTATATAAGCTAGGTAGTTTACACCCGGTCCCTCATCTTGACCTCTTGTCGTTGGGACCAGGTGAGTAGTTATTTCTGTCTTCCCCTTTATCTGCAATGTATCTAACTTGTTGTTGGGACCAGTTCCTTTATCTGCCCTTGCTATCCGCTTGCTGTTTCTGCCATCTCTGCTGTCATCTCTGCTAGTGGACTTCTGCTGTCATCGTCTCTGTATCCGAAGCCTTAGTGTCTAGCGCTTTAGGACAGTTCCCAGGTGTTCCCCGACTCCAAATAACCCTTCCACTTTACCCAATATTCTAGTCACCTCCACCTGTACTGGCTGTCCACTACATACCTCGTACTCCGGCTCGTCCTCATCCTCCAACTCAATAGGTCCTGGCGGCTCTGGCAACAGTCCGTTTACTAGGTTACCTTTGAAAGGGTAGAGTATGTTGACATGGAAAATGGGGTGATGCCGTTCCAGCTCTTCTGGTAGGTCCAGCCAGTAGTCCAGGTCCCCAACCTTCTCCAAGATCTCAAATGGCCCCAGACTCTGATCTCCAAGCTTCTCACTCGACCACTTCAGCCTAAAGTCTGACCCGTCTAGCCAGACAAAGTCTTCTACACTGAACTGATGAGCTTTCTCTTCCCCCGTTCAAAACCCTCCTTCATATGCTGTTTGGTAATGTGTAGTGCAGCCCTGCATCTTGCCTCACCTCCCTTAGGATATTGATTTGATTTTCAACCTCAGGGATGCCCAACCTCCTTCCTACAGGGATGTTAAAGAGGGGGAGATAGCCGTAGAGGAGCTTGAATGGAGAGAGGCAATGAGCAGAGTGGGTACAGGAGTTTAAGACGAACTCAGCAAGGGGTAGATGCTCTGATCAGTCGTCCTGCCGGTAGTTTGTGTACAGCTGTAGGTACTTTTCAACCTCCTGGTCGCTCTTTCAGTCTGACCGTTGGCCTGGGGGTGGTATCCTGAAGTGAAGCTGCCCTTGATTTTGAGTCTTTTCAGAAGCACCCTCATGAGTTTGGCATTGAACTGTGGCCCCCGATCTGAGATGAAACATATTGGTAGGCCATGCAGGCGGAAGATCTATTGGTAGTTGATGTCGGCTACTCCTTCAGCATTGATGTTACTCATGCAAGGGATGGCATGGACTTGCTTGGTGAAGAAGTCGGTGCAAACAAGGATGGCATTGTATCCGTGAGAGGTTGGCAGCTTGGTGATGAGATCAACTCCTACTTCTTCCCAAGGTCCCTGTGGCATGTCGAGTGGCTGAATTACTGAGTTGGGGTGATGGTGAAGCTTCTTCCAGGTACAGGTATCGCATCCTTCCATGTACTTTTCTACAAATGATCACATGGTGGGCCACCAGAAGTGGGTATCAACCAGGTCCAATGTTTCATGGAGTCTGGGATGGCCTGCTGTAGGGCTGTCATGACACTGGCGCACTACTTTTTTGCGCAACTCATTGCCTGGGGGAATGTAAACTCAGCCTCGGTGATACACCAACCCGTTGTCTTCCTCCCATTCCAGCAACCCATTGACCAAGTGGGAAGGGCCCTGCACCTTCAGATCTCGTAGTCCTTCCAACACCTCTGCTTCCTGTTCTGAAGCCTGTCTGATCTGTTCCTCTAGGGGGCTTACCAAGTCTGTAGCTGCAATCCTCATGAATATCTCGGGTCCAAGAACAATCTACTGTTGGTTATCATCGCTATCTGGGACTTGATGAGCACCCATTTGGGAGAGAGGGTCGGCAAGAGTGTTAGCTTTGCCCAGTCTGTGGCCTAGAAGGAAGTGGAAGCGGGACAAGTATAGAGTCCATTGGGCCTGTCGTCGGCTAAGATTCTGAGCAGTTCTCCAAAATTCTAAGTTGGAGTGATCGGTGAGAATCTCAAATGGAGAGGGGAGACCTTCAAGGAAATACCGCCAGTCCTTCAGCGCGTCTATGATAGCGAGCATCTCCCTGTTGTAGATCTCATAGTTCCTCTCGGCCGGTATTGCGCTTTAAACATCTACGTGATAAAAAGCATACATTTTAAGGCTAAGAGAGTACAAAACGCACCGGCAGGAGTCGAACTTAGGACTTAATAGGTACAAGTTTGTCCGACGGTATAACCAGTTCACTAGGAGAGCTTGAGAAAAGAGACTTAGACGTGGTAAAACATGCCAGACGGCCTATCTAGAGTTACCAAGCCTAGCAACAGTAATAAGAATTGACCGACGGGGTGTACAATGTCTATCTAGTATAGGGAACGCTACTTGGAAGGATTTGTTGCTAAAGTTAATAGAAGCATCATAAGGACTAAGTTCGAGACCTGATAAGTTCGGGCTGCTAGCAGTCTCCGACGGCGGTGAAGTATAAGGTCTAGTCATATGCTCAATAGCGTCAGCGGGGTTAAAGAAGAACATCCAGACTGGAACTGCTTCACGAGGAGTAAGCACGGGAATGGCGTTGAAGACAGCATCCACCCAAGCTCTTGGAGCACCAGGACCAAGAGCAGTAGAAACGGAGAGGACTCCAATCTCCGCGATGGCCTGAGCATATGGTCCTATCTGAGCGTCAAGTATGTCGCGAAAGGTGGATTCGTCGGTTTGGGGAGCGAGGTATAGGAAGTCTTGTAGAGGATCGAGACGCATAGCAGTGTTGCATAGGAAGGGGTCTTCTTGGCTACAAAGAATGTAGAACTGAAGGAACAAGGCAAAATAAGCCTCTCGATTTCCAGTGCAAAGTTCGTCGAGTTGTTTAGCACGATGAGAGAGACCCATCGGGCGGATAATAGCCTTTTTGAAAGGAGGATGGATCTCTTGAGAAGAGATTAGTAGAGGACTATTGATAGTCTATAAGGCACACCTTCATAGACGGTCCAAAAGCAAGACAGGATACGAGGAGCGTCCATAGTATGATGAAGGTACTGGACGAAGAAGACCAATGGATAAAATTTTACACCAGCGGCAAGAAGTAAGAGTAAGAGATCTTATCAATGGACTAAGCTTTTGACCGACGGGTCTTCATAAGAGTGAAGGCTTTCTGCATTTAGAACTAGTCTAGTACATTGAAGAAGTGGTGTCTACCAGTAAAGGGTACGAATGGCTCTTCAACAGCCTCTAGAAAAACTTCGTTACACCAGGCCTTAGAATACTCGGATAGCTGAGCCATAACTGTGCTAAGGAATCCTACTCGCATTATACTATGAGCATACTTCTCGACTAAGGAGGTAATTCTAGTAAGTTTGTTATAGGACTCTTCAGAAAGAGCGGTTGGTTCAAAGAGAAAAGCCTGAGCAGGATTGCTCTGGGATAAGAAGAAGACGGCCGCCGGGCAAGTGTGTCTGGCCAGGATAAAGTGTTGAAGGAGCAATGCCATGAAACCGTCGGGCGAGATAACAGTAGAACTGAGCGTAGCTAAACGCCAGAGCCGATGATATGGGAGGTCGCCTGCCATTACACCGTCGGGGTGAGCAGGGTAGATCTCTATAGAATAGAAGTTAGACAATTAGGCTTTTCAGGAACGTAAGAGTGTTGATCATGACGCACCTTTGTAGAACTCCTGAACTAGTTTGACTACGGGCCATTGCCCGTTGGGAGCTTCATCCCAGAAGTGCAGCGTAAGCATAGCGAGCGTTGATCAAAGATGTTGACTACGGTGGTGAAGGTCTAGGTCGGTATAGCCCTAGGGGAATGAGTGAGTAGAAAGAGCACTAGGGAACTATGTAGTTCCAGAAAGTAGGATGACTGAGCAAGAAAATTGCTAGAGCCAATGAGAGAATTGGGATTATGTAGATAGTCCCGACGGTCTGAGTCAGAAAGAGTCAGCGGAACTATAGCTCTTGAGCACGCAATCGATGGGCCTGACGGCCTAGATTAGGAGGAAATATTGGTCGACGGGGCAGGATTTTACCTCTTCGGGCAACTTTCCTACCAAAAAATAGAATAAACAGGCAGATATGTAATTGGTACGATAGTTAGTTGGACGAGTATATAAGGACGTAGGAATTATGTAGATTCCTTAGCAAGTACTGCCCACATTAGTAGGAAAGCTCGGAACATCTGCCCACACACATTAGCATTAAAGCAGCTTTGTATCCTATCTAGAGCATTGCCCGGTTTCTGTAACAAGTTCCGTGAATCGTCGAGAAATAGAAAGTCTTTGAATCGCATATTTGATTGTTTGAATCGTCTAAGTCGTACCGTCGTCCTCGTTTTGTTGTCGTATCGTTTGGCCCGTCGAGTGGTCTTGTCGTCTGTCGTAGTCGTATAAGATCCATCGAGAGGTCTAGTTGTATCGCCCATCGCACTGGATGCAAGATAGCATATTGGCAGCAGAACTATTTAAGAGATATGCAAGGATTATCTTTTGAGAACTTTAGAAAACTAAAAATATTTCTGCTAGAAAAATATGAAAGGAATTTGCTTGACAACTCTTGAATGAAATAACCATGACATTAGGTTTTAGTTGCAAGATGCCAAATATAATCTTTGCATATTTTCTTACAAAAATATTTTTGTTTCTCTAAAGTTTTCAAAAGGTAATTCTTGTATATTCCTTGAACAATTCTGCTGCTAATATGCTATTTTGCATCCAGTGTCGAGAGGTCTAGTCGTATCGCCCATCGAGAGGTGTTTCGTCCATTGAAGATCGTATTTTGAACCGTCGTCTTGTTTCTTTGTCTTTACCTTTTCCCTTCGAATCAACCAGTCTCCAAGTTTCAACCGACGGAGTTACCTATTGTTCTGTCTATCTTTAGCAGGGCGTAACCTTTGTCAAGCCGACACATTCCTAGCATTCTCCAGACTTGTAGATGTGTTAGTTACACCCGCACTTTTGTGTATAGATTATCCCTTCTACTTACGACGTCCATTACCGGCTGCATAGAGGCTGAACGGAAAGCAATGGGGTGCCAGAGTCCATCTTCAAGCTTCTGTGAAAGGACTCCTCCAGTTGCATACCCAGAGGCATCCACTTCTATCTGTGTGGGTCGATCTGGGTGCCAGAGGGTGAGGACGGGTGTGGAGGTGAAAGCGGTGCAAAGTTGGTCAAAGGCATCCTGTTGTTGGGTACCCCAGGCAAAGCTGATATGTTTACGGGTCAGGTCGTTGAGGGGTTGTGCAATCTTGGCAAACTCTCGAATGAAGCTTCGGTAAAAGTTTGCGAGGCCCAGAAATCCTCGAATGTCCCGGAGGTTGTGGGGTGTAGGCCAGTCTCAAACCGCCTTAACCTTGTCTCCATCCATTTATACCTGTCCTTCACTAATAATGAGTCCCAAATACTCAATCTCTGTTTGCTTGAACTGGCGTTTCTCGGGGCGAAGGTCTAAGTTGTGTTTCTGGAGCCAAGCAAGAACCTCCTTGACTAGAACTTGGTGTTCCTCCAAGGTGCTGGTGAAGATAAGAATATCATCCAGGTATACTGCAACTTTCCCTAGGGTGATCAGGTCGGCAAAGATGGAGTTCATGAGCGATTGGAAAGTGGCAGGTAAATTTGTGAGACCAAAAAACATAACCTTGGGCTTGAACAACCCTTGATTCGTCGCAAAAGCGGCCTTCCATTCATCCCCCTCCTTAATCCAAATGTTGTTGTAGCCCCAGCAGACATCAAACTTGGTGAAGTACTTGGCTCCTTGTAGATGGTTGACTATGTCAGTGACGAGAGGTAAAGAGTAGTGGTTCTTGATTGTGTATTCGTTGAGCTTTCAGTAGTCTTGGATGAAGCAGAGTTTGCTGTCTTTCTTTTTGACAAAGAAGACCAGTGAAGCTAGAGGGGATTTGGAGGGACAGATGTAGCCTTTGCCCCGGTTATCTTCCAGGAACTTGTTGAGCTCCTCCTGTTTGTTGATCGAGAGTGGGTAAACCTTGGTTTTCATTGTCTGTGGGGCCCCCGGTACAAGTTCGATGGTCTGGTCCCAAGGCTTGTGAGCTGGCAGGTGTTCAGACTCCTCTTCTGAGAATACTTTCCTAGACCCCTGATACTCCGGTGGAACCATCTCCTCAAATGTCTGTTTCGGCTTACTTCTACTGGCCTCTTCTGTGATTTGCTGGGAGTAGGTGTATCCCGCTGCGATCCAAAGATTGTCGTGACAGTCTTCCAAGATACCCTTCTTTACCAAAGCTCTGCGGGTCATGCAATTTGCCCTGACATGGTAGAGGGGCGGACTAGCTTCAGAATCTGCAGGAGGGTCTTCAATGATGGATGCGTGGATGGATTCGATAATGGAGTCAGAAAGAGGTGGGTTACCTGTGCCTGCCCACCAGTCTTCATCCTCTACCTCCTCGATAGTCACTTTAGGCTTGGGCACCAAAACTTGTCCCTTCTCCCAGTCAACCTGTGGGTTGGTCTTCCGTAACCAAGGAAGCCCGAGAATAACGTTCTCTCCTCCCAGTTCCGTAACCAAAAAGTCTGTCCAGGTTTCTGTACCGTCCACAGTAAGTCCAAGTCGAGCAAAATGTGTGATACTTCCAGCCTGATTGAGGATTCCGTTGATGTTATGAACACGAATTGGATGTTGTAGAGGGGAGGTGCGGATTCGATGAGTTGAGACAAAGGATTTTCCAAGAAACAGGGCAGTTGCCCCGCTGTCGATCATGGCCGCGGTTTCCATCTGATGCTGTCTTCCTTTCAATTTCACTCGTATGCGGAAGTGGTGAGAGAGAGGGTTTATTTTGTGAGTAGTAGATATTGTACAAGAGTGAATAGAATTGTACGAGGAAGTTGCATAGAAAGGAACTGGTGCAGGTGTCTTCGCTGCGGCGAAGGCGAACACCCTCTTTAAAAATCCTTCTGACCCCTGAGCTGCTGGATCACCGCATTCTGCTGGTTGAGGGAGTCCTGGAGGGCGGCGATACAAGCTACGGCGTTGGAACTGGGGGTATAGGAGGCGGAGACTTGGGTGGAGGGGACAGTGGAAGCAATGGTGGTGGTAGGAGCAGGTGGAGAGGTGCCGATGTTGACTGTCTCCCCTGAGAACAGGGTGAAGGGGACTGCCGAGTTGATCCCAACAACCCTGGCGGGCCTAAGACCTAAACCTGGCATGTGCCCCAGGAACTTGTCCTGCCATACAAACGTGTGATGTCCAAAGCATTTGCAGTGATGGCATGGCTCCTGACCATGATTCCCCTGGGCCTTGGTGTGGTCTGTCGTACCACAGCCATAGCAATGGCTACGCATGGCCCTCATGAAGTCCTCACGGGTCTTGCCATTACTCCCAACAGGGTTGGTCTGGGTGACATTAGTGGCGCTGGTGGCATTAGTGGCGCTGGTGGCATTAGTGGCGCTGGTGGCATTAGTGGCGCTGGTGGCATTGATGATGGTGGTGGTGGTCTCGGTGTGTTTCCGAGTGCTGAACCCTTCTGCTTCTAGGGCCCTTTCAGCTCTGCATGAACGATCCTCCAAATCATCCAGGTCCTTTGGGTCTCCCTGGGCTAGGTCCATTGTCACAAGGAGTTTCTTTACCCCCGGGTTGAGTCCACTTTGGAAGCAGATCATGAGATTGGCGTTGGAGAGGCCTGTCTTGGCCCCTGCATCCCAGAAGTCCTGGCTATAGACGGTGACCACCTTGCTTCCCTGCTTCATGTGTTCCAACTCCCGGATGGCGTCCACCTTCTTGTTGGTGGTGCCAAACCGGACCTTGAACTGCTTTTCGAAGACCTCCCATTTTCCTTCAAAGGGAAATTGAACAGTCGCATCAGTCATGGATGCGTTGGCTTGCTTCAGGTAGCTGGCCGCCCAGCGACCAGCCTTCCCACCTTTGCAGAAGGACAACACAGACTGGATAGTTTTCCTGTTGTCCAGTTTCCCAACATCTTCAGGAGTGACACCTGCCCCCTCTTCTATCCTCAGTGCCTTCTGTTCCGAGGTGCAGTTCCTGAACATAGGTAGGAACCTAGCAACATCGTCTGCATTGCCCTTGAAGACGGTGGGCTTTGTGATGATGGCACCTTCATCTTTATTGGCTTTGAAGGCGTCCTTGATAGCATTTAGCTGGGCCTGCTGGGATTGTTGTTGATCAATGAGGCAAGAAAGGAGGGATTCGAGGGTGGCATTGGCAGCAGATTGAGTAGACATGCTGGAGATAGTGGAAGTATTGGTGTGGGAATCGGTGGTGTTGGTTGGAGATGGAGATCAGTGTGAGAGAACAGAGAGAGGTCGTGGAGTGGCTGGTCCAGAACCTACAGGAGTGGGTGGTGCAGCAAACGGTAAGGCAGCAGAGGCTGTTAGATCGGTTTCTGGTTCAGGAGCGGGGGCAGGACTGGGGAATGGTAGTGGTACTAGTTCTGATCCATCGTTGAACTGGCGAGCTCGCGGGATCGAGTTTAAAGGGTCGGCGTGTGGGCAGGGCTGGAGTTCACAAGTTCTCCAGTTGCTGGTTTCAGGGTTGCAGTGCCAATGATGGTGGTCTGCGGGATCAACTGCGTGAACAAGATTCGAACAGGGTTTGGAAGCCGTGGTGATCTTGCAAGGACAACCTTCCCACTGGTTAGGCTGTCAGTGCAATAAGGATCTTGACCTAATGTCCTAAAGTGCTGAATGCTAGGACTTTGGATACAGAAACAACAGCAGCAGAAGTTGACTAGCAGAGACAATGATGGAGGTGACAGAGGCAGCGAGCAGAGAGCAAGAGCAGGTAAAGAACTGGTCCCAACAACAAGTTAGATACATTGCAGATAAAGGGTAAGACAGAAGTAACTACTCACCTGGTCTCAACAACAAGAGGTCAAGATGAGGGACCAGGTGTAAACTACCTACCTTATATACTAGAATATGGGTTGTGCAGGAATAAAGAAAGATAATGGGGAACAGGGGAAGAACAATAGTAGTCCAGGTATGGAACAAGAACGAGTAACTGTTGTATGTACAAGAACAAAGAGAACGATGGAAACAATAGATGGAATCAGATGTGTGGATGATGTGAAGAAACAAGGGGGACAAAGGGAACAATAGATGGGATCAGTTATGAAGACGATGTGAAAGAACAAGGAAGGGAATGATGGGAGTGATGTGAAAAGGGGAACTGGGTATCTGGTAGGCATCAAAGTATCAAACAGGTGCTAAAAGGGGAATGGGGGCTAAGAAAGGGAAAAGATAGGGGAAAAGCGGCACTTCATGACAGTTCTCTCGATCCTCAAGAGATGTGTATAAAATTCTTAAAAAACAAAGCAAAAGTGTGATCACACCACATTTAAATCCCTCTCCCCTGCTGTATGGTGAAAGTCTATAATGCTCAAAGCCTCAATAACAACCGATTTGGCCAGTGTGTGCTTTGGATTTGACCTGCTCGCTCGTGCCCTTGAACTAGCTATGGGAATAAGATTGACAATGAGGGAGCTATAAGACGTTTGAATGAAGTCGTGGAGGAGAGAAACAAAGGGAAAGGGGTCGTTGATTCAGACCAGCAAAGTCCAAACAAGACGCACGTGTTCCGCATCTTGACTCTTGAGCGGAAGCCCCTCTTACTGCACGAACCTCTTTTTCAAAACAAACCACCATCATCTCCAGTTTTGAGCTCGCAGATGGTTCCTCTCCAGCCTGTCCATTCTCACCATATGCAAAATCCAACTTCTATAGGTTCTTCAAGGCCTCCGACCTATCTTTCTGTGTGTGCATCTTAGTATTACCTTAACCCCTATCTAATAAACTGGCTCTCCTTCACAGAAGTCCCCTGTGTGCCCCTGTGCGTGTGCCATGTATAGTACAACTGACAGGATCAGTTGGGGAATGAGAGCAGAAAAGGAAATAGGATGACCAGGTAGGTCCATCCCTAGAGCCACCCGGTTCAAACAATCCATTGAACGACCCATTCAAATGTCCTTTTAAACACCCATTCAAATGCCCTATCTGAATCTCTGCATCCCCATTCTACCTACTTCCTGCAATGACCTTCACGGAGACAATGACCTCCTTCTTAATTCCCACGGTTCTTCTATCCCGTAGTTGACTAATGTATCTCTGTTGATGTGAATTCAAATGATACTGTTCAAAGTGAGCTTCAAGTCGGAACCATTTGTATTGAGGTGCCATAGCAAAAATGCTTCATTATTTGATTATTTTATATTATATCCCTGCGATCCTCAACATGGACGGAGCAGGTCCATGATGCATTCATAGCATCAGTTGGCCTTTTCTCGTTTATGGGCAAGATCTGTTCATACGCCCTTGTACGGTCAGGGAGAATCTTCTTCATTCCGATATGGGGAATCGGAGCAGTGGGGTGGGAAGAGTGATGGCGAGGGACGGTTTTGATGTGCTGATAGCTTGAAGTTGTGGTTTGTGGATCTTTACCAATATGTGCTAGTACCTAAGGTTATCCCCCCAGAGTTCCATGTTGCCTCAGGGAAGATATGTTGTCCATCAACACCGGGAACACGTAACAGGCGACTAGTGTTGCCAACAGGTGGGTTGGGTTCGGTGTGGGTTGGTTTTGCACGGTTCGGGTTTTGCTGGGTTGAAACCCATTTGAATCACCCCGGTCTGGGTCTGAACCACGCCAACCCAGTCCGCCGTGGTTCAAACCGAAAATTCCTCCATATTGTTTTTGTCCCACAGTGCAGATTAGGTAGTGTATGACATAGATATATTCGTGTTTTTACTTGTATAAATACGATGTGAATGGCCCTACACTATCTACCAATGAGTGATCTGAGGAAAATTGGTGAAGGAGTGTCAGGCTTGTGTTCAATCAAGGTAGTTACACATCTCCCATTCTCTTTTATTGACCTTATCTTACTTGAGCACACTCTGAGCAGCAATCTACACTTGTTTCCTAGATCTACTACAAAAAACATAGTGAAAATACATATATATATACGTTGGGTGGTTTGAACTGGTTGACTGCAGTTCAAAACGGGCCGAAACCGGTTTTTGGTCCCGGTTTGGCGGAACCGGCGATACATCACGGTCACGGTTCAACCCACTTGTTGGCAATACTACTTAAAGCCTTCGGAGCCAAAGTGTACATTTTAACTACCTACATATCAATAAAAACCAATGTTCATATGGTTTCTACCAACTCATGTTCAGTAGACGTTGTTGGCTTTCTGTGAGAATGTTGCTTGGAGCCTGCTTGAGTTGACTTGAGTTGACTTGAGTCAACTTGGTGCTTACAAGAGACTCAAATGAAAATAGCATAAGTTAAGCTAAGTCTAAGTCTACCTAAACACAAGTAAGTCCATGGTAGATTTCCGATGAGGAGGGTCTGTGTGGTCAAATGGTCGAAGTTGGTTTTCTGTAGGCCTTTCAAGGTCTGATGATGAATATTCTACTGATCATCCCGATATCATGGAAACCGCTGTGGCAGTCTGGTTGCAATCTGATCACTGAACTCAACCTTAAAGGTGGGACAACTGTCAGCGCCACATTCGATTCTGGTCCAGATACATCCTCACTTTCATCGGGTTTAGAGCATATCATGCTTGATTCATGCCCATCATGGATGTGAGAAGGTTCCTTATTATATCAGCTCGCACCAAGCTGCCCCTCTTGTTTAATTTCGGGATGAAATCAAAGCTTAAACCTCCCGCATATCCCACACTGCACAACTTTACTTTGTATCTGGTCCCCTACTTTGATGGTGCACCTCTTGACAAAAAATATTCAACGCTAGGACCAAAACTCTGATCTGGACCTCTTGTACTCACGAAAAATTATTTTGCTCGACCGGTTGAAATGGATATACGACGTTCCAGAACTGGTATCTAGGATATATCTGGGCTATTCGTACTCTAGTGCCTCTGTACTAGTCCTCGGAGGCCCGATAAAATTAATCGTTACACCGACAAGATTGCCAATGTCACAACGACTCTGAAATCCCAAG
This sequence comes from Marasmius sp. AFHP31, assembly GCA_024721195.1. NCBI lineage: Eukaryota > Fungi > Basidiomycota > Agaricomycetes > Agaricales > Marasmiaceae > Marasmius > Marasmius sp. AFHP31. The sequence continues at coordinate 22,840 of JANHQD010002461.1, forward strand.
TATCGATTCACAACAACCTTCAAACAACCGCAAACGACCTTCTCCTCTCAGTCCCAGATGGTGGGAATGTAGATCTTCTGGACCAAAGCCGTTTTGGGAATCTTTAGATGTCCTAGATAACAAAGGTCACGCAGTGTCAGGGCCGATCTGTTATGATCCTCGGTGGTGAGGCAGCGGGTGCGAAGGATACAAGGTGAGAACATCATAAATGAATTTTGCGACAATCTGGAAAGGAGCCGCAGCGTCTGTAGGACCTGTTGCGCTCGTATGACCCAGTGCAGGTTAAGAAAGCTGTGTTTTTCTGTGAGCTAAGCTAACCGACCTCCTGATGTATACATCCTCGTACGACCCTGACGCCAAGACTCATGCCATGTTCCATCTCATACCTCTCTCAGTTGGTTTTGCTACCTATCATAATCAAGTAATCACATCACATCCGAGTACTAATCTCCAGCATGTCCCGAGGCAGTGACTTCAACGAGCCTCCGAATAAGTAGGAGGCATCTCAAACACACCTCTACTTTCAGCTTCAAATGGTTGAGAGGCAGCTCTCTGGAAAGCTGGCCTCCACCCGCTATCCGTATGTCGGAAGATTGCTCCTCCCGGTGGTTCCGTTATCTGACCTGCAGCATTTTCATTCTCTCGTGAACTCGTGATTCCTCCTGACTGCTCGAGCTGTGGGATATCCTTCGGTGGCCTCTCATTTTCCCCGTTCTCAATAGTGGTACCAAACTCCTTGGGAACCGACAAGTTGATCACAATGGCTCCGCTAAACGAGCCTCGTTTCCTCCCCAGACGAGTTTGTTTCTCCACAACCTCAATCACTCCAGGAAGTGGATAGGGGGTCATGTATGTGTCCCCGTCATTTGATGATCTACTCTCGGTATCCATTGAGGTTTGGTTCCTTCTTCTTTGTCTGAGTCTCCATAGCACTCCCATGAGACACAGACCTGTGAGTGATCCTAGTACAGCTCCTACAATCAACCCAGTATTCACTCTTTGGCTGCGCTGGGTTGTCGGTACTGTTATTATGGTGGTATCACTGTGGGTGGTATACTTAAGGTTGTTTCGGCTGGGGGCAGAGACAGTTTACATACGTAGGGTTGGACGTTTTGGCAGAGGTCAGACTAAAACCCGACATTAATGTTGACGAGGTTGATGATAATGAGCTTACTTGATATCAGGATGTGAATAGCTGGCATAAGGTAGCTCCCACCTTTGCGTCACTGTAAGCCTAGGGTCTGATATAGATGTGAAACCCGCAGCCGAACCTAGACTTCGAACCTGACTCAGAAGGATCCTCAGAATGCATAACATCAATGCCAGTACTCACTCGGCTTTTATGTCGCCCGACCTTGGGTTGACCTCCGTAAAATTGCTCCTAGGTCAGAACGTCAGATGTTTCATCGTTCAATAAATGAAAATTTTGACAAGTTCTCAACTACCATCGTGCCTTCCAGTCGAAATGTTCTAGAAGAGCTGGTTGGAGTCAGTTCAGATTGATATAGTGCTGCATCTCACCCGGGGCTTGGGATAGTAAAGGTAACAAGACCAGAGAGCTTGAGAATCAGCTCCCCGCCTTCTAAGACCGTCTCAGAGAATTGATTTGGACCATCTTGTACTAGTTTTATTCGAAAGATGTTATCGGTACCGTCGTGCCTCCATGCTGCGTTTGCAGGAGCACCGACAACTACTGTAGACTGTTGAGCCAGCATAGTTAAATGCACAGTGGGTAAGATGAAATGAACCTCACATGGGTGATACTTGAGTTAGAAGACTTGAGATGCTTGAGTTGTAGTGCAATAGACTGGTAAAGTCATATATTGAACTGAGGACTCTAAGCCTCTATCTACCTAGCTTTTATACTAAAGTCCTTGCCTATCTACTAGTCATACAGACGTAGGTAAGTGTGAATACGCTTACTGATACTACTACTAGAAGTAGGCATAAGTTCCTATGCTGAGTGAGCAGCGTATAAGCAGATACATGCTAGCTAGATTATAACTGGTCTGCTAAGTATAACAGTCCGTTGTGCCTCGCATATTGGAGGCTCTACTAATGCTATTCGCTGTAAGCGTGTGCATGAGAGTAAGGTACATATCTACAGAGTCATTTATGATAAATGTAGATACGTAGTACAAGACTTGCATGAGAGCGCAAGTGTAACTAGGAACAAGTCCTATTATTAGTTGTATGCGTACACAACACGTCAACAATGTATCACATGATATCCAACATGTTCAACATAGACGGAGCATCGATTTGGAAGCAGGTGCACAGTCGAGCTATGAGTAGAAGATATCTGTTCTTTGTCAGTATGAAGCACAACACCTCTGTGTTCAATCTAGGCACAGTATTTTCTTGAGCATCAAACAAGATAGTGAGGGGAGGGAGGAAAGAGTGGCTACTGATGAGAAACGCACAGCACGATGATTGTTACATCTTCCAGACCTCACAGGCACTCCCGTTTTTGATACACTACCAGACGACTGTCGTTAGAGATATAGTATCACAGCATTCATCAACATCTTTGGGCTCGATTGGACCCCGTCACCTCCCATCATCTCACTTGGTAACGGTACAACCCCTTCACATGACAACCTAAACTCGAGTGTTCTTTCAGGAATACATCGTCTCTATCGATACATCCGATGATTGGTATCCGACAAAACCGATGACTGAGGTGTCGGCGGCGTGGTAGTAATCCTTTGGATCGGGTGGGAAAATCTCCTCGACGGCTCAACATCACTCAAACTACCACTTGAATGGATGGATTCCGGCACAGCAGGAAGGTCAACGTCCAACATAATCCCCGCCTTTTCAGAGGAAACTTCCATGTAATTCTCCTTTGCTGACCAGATTGGGATACTGAGGACGAGGACGAGATACTACTTGAAGTCATTACGAGATCTAAACATCCTCTGAACATCTAGCCAGTATCTTGAACACACTACTCATAGTGTGTATCTCAAGAAAATTCAACGGTCGTGTCCTGCCGAAATCGGCCCCGGATCTTTATCCCCAGGTCAATGTCAAGCCCCGAAGAGCTACGAGTCAGAACTTGAATAGTATGTGCTACAGGGCATGCGAAGATTGCTGTCCCTGCCTTTTATGGAATCATCTCCGACGGCGGTTGACTGTAACTTCCGGTAAAGGTAGTCTAACAGAATGTCTGTCGAGAGTCTACATTGATTTTTCCGTGTTCTTAGACCACGGTTGAAAGGCTGTATAACTGAGACTTTTTGAGGTGTACGCCGAGGAGGGGCTTGGGAGGGCGCTTGCGGTGCGTGCATTGGAGCTATTTCCAAAAAAGGCAGGGACATCAAATTTTGCATGCTCCGTAAGGTGCTTTGTACTGTTTCCCCCATTTTGATGTGAGCCATAGGCTCGGGATTACTGGCATCGGATCATTGAGAATCGAGGCAAAGACGTGAACTCCTTGCTTATACTTCGTGTATCGAGTATCTGCGAGCGCATACGGTGATAAGGGAGATCCTCTTGGCGAGTCTCACTTCATACACAGATATAGAGTAGCTATTGAGCCACGAGTGCCGTAAATTTCTTCATCCAAAACAGCCTCCACTAACCTGTCGATGAGGAGGTTCAAACGGTCGAATTTGGTTCTTTGAAGGCCTTTCAAGGTCTGATAATGAATATTCTACTGGGAAACTGCTATGGCATTCTGGCTGTGATCTGATCACTGAACTCGACCTTAAGGGTGGGACAATTGTCAGCGCCACATTCGATTCTGGTCCAGATACATCCTCACTTTTATCGGGTTTAGAACGTATCATGCTTGATTCATGCTCATCATGGATATGAGAAGGTTCCTTATCATATCAGCTCACACGAACCCGCCTCTCTTGTTTAATTTCGGGATGAAATCAAAGCTTAAACCTCCCGCGTATCCCGCGCTGCACAACTTTACTTTGTATCTGGTCCCTACTTCGATGGTGCACTTCTCGATAAAAAAATTCAACGCTAGGACCAAAGCTCCGATCTGGACCTCTCGTACTCGACAAAAATTATTTTGGTCGACCAGTTGGAATGGTTATACGGCATTCTAGAACTGGTATCTAGGATATACCTGGGCTATTCGTGCTCTAGTGCCTCTGTACTAGTCCTCGGAGGCTCGATGAAATTTATCGTTACACCGGCGAGATTGCCAATGTCACAACGACTCTGAACTCCCAATTATCGATTCATGACAGCCTTCGAATAACTGCAAACGTGCTTCTCTCCTCAACCCCAGATGGTTGGAATGTAAATCTTCTGGACCAAAGCCGACAAGAACTATACATATGTCAAACATCGGGGTTTCAGGCTCGTGTGTCTATTAAATCTCTGGTGGCTAAGGAGAAGTTCGTGTCCATTTTGGCCAACCAGATGCATCGCCATACATCGCTCTATATGTTCTTGGCCTGATATTCTGGACATTTTTCGTTTAGTGGCTCCCCTCTTTCCTATTCCTCCCCCTGGCATACATCCTGTCGACTTTGCTACTTCTCTAGTACCAACAATATACTAAAAATGACGAGATTCGTGCGGTTTAGCCTCACGCTGAAGGGGATCTGAGAGATGAAACTCGGTGGTAAAAAGCAAGGAGAGATCAATCCGAAATGTATTCGAGCTGTCGTTGAACACCACGGAATAACAAGTAAACTAAGTCCGTAATTCTAGAGTCACGTATAGGGCAATCGCGCATCACCGCAAAAAGCCTTCAACCAGCCTCTGAATAAATAGGCGGCATCTCAACTATGCTTCCACTCCCAGCTTCAGATGACTGGGACTCGGAGACCGCTTGTTTAAAAGATAGCCTCCAACCACTATCTGTGTGGCGAAATATTGATCCTCTCGGCGGAACCGTTGCTTTGTGCAGACCCACGATCCGATTAACATCCGTAGCCGCTGGTGAAGTTATTATCTGTCCCATGGCGACCTCCCTTTTTTCTCCAGTGTAATGGATTGCTCGGATGATGCTTGACTGAGTTGTTCTCGAGGGTCTGCCGATCAACCGAGCGCGAGGAGGTAGCCTCAGGGCTAATCGAAGTGAAGGGTCACTATCGTGACCGTGTAGCGGCGTCGTTGCATTCTTCCTGTTTTTGGTCCCGCCTGAGGGAGACTCTCGAGGATCCTCCGTGTCTGGGATCTCAATGAACGAGCCCTGCTTTTTCCATGGCCAAGCTCGCTTCTCTCTGGCTGCAATTGCCCCGGAAAGGGGATATGGAGTGACATGAGTGTCTTTGGCGTCGTTTGATGGCAGAGTCTCGAGATCCATCAAGGTCTGGCTTTTCTTGATATGTCGAAGCCTCCATACCACTGCAACAATGCACAGAATCGTGAACACTCCCACTGCGCTTCCAATGATTATCCCCAGGGTCACGTTCTGGATGTGCTTCGTATTTGGGAAGCTCGTTGTCGATAGGTTCGTTGACACAGGTGTTTCATCTTCTCCGCTGTTGGGTGTCACACCAGTTGATACCAAGCTCGTTGACTTGTGTATTTCTGGGACTGCATGTTTTGTTCTCGAGATCTATGGGCCATCGGGTGGGTCTTCGGAAGGGCTGGATTATCTATTCAGTTGTTGACCTGCGCCTAGTGAAAGATCTGTGCCATACCCATAATCCCGTGACCTATTCTTGCTCGAGTTATTGTTATCATCATCTTTACCTTTACCAGCAGAACCCCTCGGACGATGTGTACTGAGAGATTCAACGTTAGGATTTAAGGAAGTTGATGATTTAGTGGACGAATATCACCTTTTCCCCGCCACGGTAAAAACCATTGAACCGCGCGGCTCTCTCATTTTAGCACTATTTGATGCCGTCTGAGTGGCGTTTGCTAGTGGATCTTGCACTTGGATCATCTGGCTCACGTCCCCGACAGCGACCGTAAATGGAGCAAAGCAAACAAAAGGCCGAGGTGCTAATGGAAGAAACTTGGTTATGGTGAGCACAATGCATCCACTTCGAAAACCGGTTTTACACACAGAGCGACGCGGAGCATTGAACAAAGGAGGGAAGAGAGAGAGCGAAGCAGTGAATAGCAGGGAATTGAACGGTTCCCCGCCGCACACCTTCAATCTAATCTACAGCAGGATACACAACCTTCGTCCCGCTGATATGCTGCGGTGTGTTGTAAGGATCGCACCTCGGTGATTGACCGTGGGAACATGAGACATCGAAAATGACAGCAAGCACCAACAAACAAGGCATTTTTGTCTCGAACCTCCACTGAGCCAATATCGATACAGCTTCAATCCGTCGGCAGACGAATCCTCATATATCCCATGTGAGCAAAAACCTGGTCAAGTCACGCCAACGATGGTACGATCTATGACGCGTTGTTCGAAGATCTGGTCCAGTCGGTCTGGAAGAGATAGTCGATATTGCGAGTGGTTTTCCTTTGACCAGGAAATGAAGGTACGTCATGAACGGCCCTGATATCGATTTTGACTGCGGACTAAACCCTAGATGGCCCTCACAGTTGGAAGAAAACATCTCTGACCATATAGCTCGCTGAAGGACCTTTGATCCCTATCAACATCGCGTCTTACTTCTAATCTTAAGGTGCAGCGGTCTATCCTCCAACTTTTGAAGGCAATCCGTCTGTTTGAACGGCGCTTGATGGGGATAAGAATGATGTCACACTCTCAACACTGCCTTTCATTTACGAACCCCTGCTGTTGGCTTGACGCAGCAGGGTACATGCGATCCGAGAGTCATTGGAGCTAGAGAGAAGGAGGCATGGAGAGGTTGAATTATTTATTATCTTTGATAATAAGGTACGCCATGCCCTGTTGTGCCGCGGTTCTCCTTCTCATTTCGAACCAGAGGAACTCAAAGAAGAACTATACAGCACTGGTTGTACACAGAACCATTCCGGCCCAAACCTCTCATGTTGTTCGTTGGCGACTATTCTCAATTGATAATTCGGACAGCTTCGCTGATTATCTCCTTATGCACCTTTGCCACGTATCACCCCACTCTTACTAGGACAAACCATACACATCGAATATGAAATACAAGACTATCATCGAAAGTACTCAGACCCTTTAGCCCACCTCTGAGTAACTAGGTGGCATTTCCAATAAACTTCCCCTTCCGGATTCGGATGGCTGAGAGCGTCTCTCGAATGCCAGTCTCCACCCACTATCCGTATGATGGAGGATCCGACTCTGTCATGAAGTGCCGCTTCTCCCCGTATCTTTTCCTTTCTTAGCGCCCATTCCCCTTTTAGCGCCTGATTGTCACTTTGACACCCATTTGTTACTTTGACGCCTACCAGATACCCGGTCCCCCTCTTCCCATCATTCCCATCATTTCCTTTCCCATCCTTGTTCTTTCACATCGTCTTCACAACCTATCCCATCCATTGTTTCCTTTGTTCTCTTTGTTCTTTTATATACAACAGCTACTCGTTCTGGACTTGCTCTTATTCCATACCTGGACTCCTATTGTTTTCCCCTTGTTCCCTATTATCTGTCTTTATTCTCACACGACTCATACCCCAGTATATAACCTAGGTAGTTTGCACCTGGTCCCTCATCTTGACCTCTTGTCATTGGGACCAGGTGAGTAGCTAACTTTGTTTCTCTTTATCTTCAATATATCTAACTTGTCATTGGGACCAGCTATCTATCTGCTCTTGATCTCTGCTCTCTGTCTCCGTCATCTCTGTTGTTGTCTCTGCTAGTCGACTTCTGCCGCTGTCGTTCTCTACCCAAAGTCTTAGCGCTTTAGGACAGACTCTTGGTATTTCCAAGCTCGGTCGTTCCTCAACCGTAGGATGTTTGTTCGCGGCGGCTGGTGGTACTGGGATAGTTCCATTTTCTTCTGTATCTATAGGTTCCTTATGCTGCTCAGGCTCTCAAGTGTGGTTCGAGTCGGCCGTCTGAGCAATGGGGTTGTTTTTTGTCCCAGAGTGAGGTGGGGTTTCTCCCACATCAAGGGTATTGGGGAGATGGAACAGTGACGGGTATAAATTGTTGGCAGGTTCAGTCCAAGTGGCAGGCTGCTTTTGCTTCCTTACAAAATACCATGCCAACCTGACGGATAAAAGCAGCATGAAGACCCCAATAACAGTTCCTGTGACGACGCTGTCATGAAGTGCCGCTTTTCCCCCTATCTTTTCCTTTCTCAGCGCCTATTCCCCTTTCAGCGCTTACTTGTTTCTTTGACGCCTACCAGACGCCCGTTCCCCCTTCCCACATATTTCCTTCTCACACTATTGTCTTTTACACCTTCTTCACGACCCATTCATTCTATTGTTCTTATTGTCTTCTCTCATCTCCTAGTTACTTATTCCGGACTCGTTATTGTCTTATGCTTGACTACTATTGTTTCCTTATTGTTTTCTTATTGTCTTTCCTATTCGTTCACGACTCATATCTCAGACCTCTGACTGGGTATATAAGCTAGGTAGTTTACACCTGGTCCCTCATCTTGACCTCTTGTCGTTGGGACCAGGTGAGTAGTTATTTCTGTCTTTCTCTATCTGCAATGTATCTGACTTGTCGTTGGGACCAGTTATCTACCTGCTCGCTGCCTCTGTCGTCTCTGTCGTCGTCTCTGCTAGTCGACTTCCGCCGCCGTTATTTCTATAGTCCTAGCGTCTAGCGCTTTAGGACAGACACCAGGATTTACTTTGAGCTGGGGAGAACTCGAGGCGGCATCGGTAATGATTGGAGAGGGAGGGCTGCATAAGATCTTGAATCGCTGATCAACCTTTTCTGGACAGCAAACTTGATACAGACCGCAGTTCCCCACTGCTGCCACGACCAGTGGCAGTGTTGAATATGGTCTGAATTGCTGATTGATTGGTGTCTTTGAGATCATGGAGCTGTCTCTGAGGTATAGTCTAAGACTCCTGTTGGCTACAAAGGCTCTATAGCCCACAACTTACTGCTGCGGTCTCGTGCCGGAAATTGAGGTTGGGGCCACAGGTTGAAGTGAGCCTGCACTGTGGACGGTGATCGGATGTTTATCTTCAAAGAAAGGTATTCTGAGCTCGAGTTAGCGGGATAGCATCATCAGTAAAAATCAATGCATGGGTTGATGTCAATCGGGCAGGTTGGACCAAGATCGTATCCGACCATTGATACGGTCCTAGACGAGAATTGGAGTGAGAATGGATCAATGTGGTCTATGGACCCATCCAGATTTACCTGACATTGCTAAAGGCAACAGTCAAGATATCTTGTGTTCGATCATTTCTCTCGATGGTCACAATGCCGCCAGCGATCCCCGGGAGTGATGCACCCAAAAAGTGATATCCAAGAACGAATGTTGTCGGGTCACTTGGCTCCCAAAGCCAGGTGAAAGTACCTTGTTGGTCCTGGGTGACTGTATCCGGAATTCCTGTGATAGAGAAGCGTTGGGAGATTTTTGGGAAAAGACAGTTAATTGTCCTGTCACTCTAGCAATCAGTGGTAGAGCTCCGTATAGAACAGACCACACTCACAAAACGAAAGGATAACGGATTTTCATCTTGGCTAACCGTTGGGACCAGACAAACTGAGAACGAACGTGAATATGGGAGTGGGAAGGGAGAACCGAGAGATTCAATACTGTCCCACACCTAGACACGATGGTATAAGAGGGAATGGTCCTAGAGCAACATCAACATCAACATCTGTTCAACATGAAGATAGAGATGTGGATCCAGTTATTGGTTCGGGTTGCAACGTGTAGATGCTGAAAGTTAGTGCCTTGTCCAGGTTTAGAGCCATCAGTGATGCTACACAAAAATTCTCTGGTTCTTGGGAAACTCGAGGATAAACGGGATAAACGTGGTCCAGCGGTCAAAACAGAAAACGTGGTATTCCAAACCCCCCGGGTTCGTTATCTTGAGCCTCCTCCCTCAAGGCTCTAACTTTCATATTTGATAATGGTCCAAATATTTGAGCTGCGAAACCTACCGTCTGCTTCGCCAATGAGTTCAAACTTTTAACCTTATCTTAGTTCGCTCACATACTATTTCACATACCTCTTTTCATCTGTCACAATGTCCGTACTGACAATATATCTTCCTCCGAAGATCTTTAGAACTAATATATTATATCAAGCGTAAAACCTATCTATCCTCGCAGCAACATTTGGGGGATTTGAGTATGCCTATTTATGCAGCTTCTAAATAAATAGGCGGCATCTCCAACAACCTCCCACCTCCAGTTTAGGGTGGCTGAGAATGTCTCTCAACAACTGGGTTTCATCCACTATCCGTGTAATGCAGAATCTCAACCCTTGGTTTGTCCATCCATTGTTCATCTGTAGCGGCCAGATTTGTGGTAGCGGCAGCATTGACAAAGGCTGCTTCATTGTGAAAGGAGGTAATCTGCTGTACACCAGTTGGGTCATGATGGTGATTTACAACACTGTTAAGTTGTACATAAAGCATTTTCTGCAAAATTGTTCTGAGGGATAATTGTGTGGCTAGAAACATTTCTAATGATGATTATTTCGGGGATTAGAGCGTGCGATGTATCCACTGAACCAGTGTTTATCAACCGACCTCGGAAAAGACCGCACAGGTGATTATACGAAACTCCATAAAGTCGTCTATCTCAACGGCAAGTTCACGCGTTTTTGGATTCTGCGCCATTCTCTGACTTGCTCTTCAGGAGCCCTTTATTTTGCTTTCATCTTTCGTAAGTACTTCTTTGTCTCCACAGGCACACTGTCCTAAAGCGCTAGACGCTAGGACTACAGAAGCAATGGCGGTGGAAGTCGACTAGCAGAGTTGACGACAGAGATGACAGAGACAGCGAGCAGAGAGCAAGAGCAGGTAGATAACTGGTCCCAATGACAAGTTAGATATATTGAAGGTAAAGAGAAACAAAGTTAGCTACTCACCTGGTCCCAATGACAAGAGGTCAAGATGAGGGACCAGGTGCAAACTACCTAGGTTATATACTGGGGTATGAGTCGTGCGAGAATAAAGACAGATAATAGGGAACAAGGGGAAAACAATAGGAGTCCAGGTATGGAATAAGAGCAAGTCCAGAACGAGTAGCTGTTGTATATAAAAGAACAAAGAGAACAAAGGAAACAATGGATGGGATAGGTTGTGAAGACGATGTGAAAGAACAAGGATGGGAAAGGAAATGATGGGAATGATGGGAAGAGGGGAACCGGGTATCTGGTAGGCGTCAAAGTAACAAATGGGTGTCAAAGTGACAATCAGGCGCTAAAAGGGGAATGGGCGCTAAGAAAGGAAAAGATAGGGGAAAAGCGGCACTTCATGACACACTCTCTCTCGACTGGTGTTTCCTTCAGTCGTATATTTGGTCAATGTAATTGTGATACTACTCCCTCCAGTGAGTTCACCCTCTCCTCACACTGGGAATCAGATTATCAACACCAGAATTCATCAGAATGACCTTGTTCATCTTCTGTCGGCGTGATATCCTGTCGCGACATTTCGACTATCAAACTCGGACAGATATTTTCAACAGCTTCGAGCGGGTTCTTTATTCAATGCTGACAAGTCATGCTGTCTTGCGAGTTTATATTGCTGGTGTACAGTCGGGAACGAGAGAACCTGACATGGATGTCAGCGCGATCAAGTTCCATACAGTTGAAGAAACACCCTTATCCGCGCTTGATAGTACAGAGGCGCGATGTCCCAGGCCGATTGCACAGTACCGGTCTATTAATGACCAAGTAATGTGGATAATATCTCTGTCTCCGCATCGAGGTGTTCACATTCAACGCAGTGGAATACAATAAACTTCGGGAAATCAGAGAACCTCACTTGGACCTAGCTCTTGTCTGATTACGGCAAGCTTTAACTGACAGCCAACATGGTTAACTCGCAGTCAAGCCTATTTCAAAGGCCCCAAATACGCCGGCTTGTCCCAATTGTCCATGAATCAAGAGGTCGAACAAGGAAACTGGTCAGCACTTGAAAATGATCTCGAAGTGTTGATGGCAGACTCTGAGCTCCCTCTAGTGCTGAGTAACAGACGATCCAACGTCCAACTCATCATCTGTTATGCCTCAGTTTCTAGAGTGGGTTTGCTCACAGAGCTGATGAAAGCTATTGAGAGAACAAGACTAATCAAAGAAGGTCCTGAGGCGACCTGTTTTGGAGGGATTAAACGTGCGGTCCAAACTATCCTGTCACTGTTCTATTCTTTTGGTTTCGAACCTTAAGGAACTTGAGGAATTACCTCGTTGCTAAAAAACCCAAAGCTGAAAGTGTCCTCAGCTTTTTGTGCCGGTCTCAAATACTCTCGGCCAACTAGAATAACCCGTGTGCGTCTTGATACATGTCTAAATTCACACGGCGGGCAAGAAGCGCCTCGGTTGAGGTCAACTTGAGAAGTGGCCTCGAGGCCTCCACGTGTTCGATTGGCGGAGTTTCGAACCCACAGAAAATATAATAGGGCTGTAGTCACACAAAACTGGAGCTAGTGTTTTGTTTCGGTCCTCATGCCATGCCCGTAAATCAATTATCGGATCCCAAAAAGGTTGGATTTTTTCGGCGGGGGCCCTTTGATGGTCAAGATTCTGAGTTTCACGCCCACGTCCATGGCGTATCCTGGGTAGATTATCAGAGACGGATGTGACAGCAATTCTCAGGTTGGACTCACAGATTCTATTGAGTCCCCAGGTGTATTTAAAACTCCGCTGATTGTTCGACATGAGGACTCAAGTTGCACTCAAGTTGAGCTCAACCGAGGGCATCTCGGATGAGACTCAACCGAGGCGCTTCTTGCCCGCCGTGTCATGCCATTTTCTATCTCGTGGCTCCCTCATCAGTCCATTCTGCCCACACTCGTTGTTTTTCCAATCTAGTTTGACTATCTACCACGATCAACTAATCACATCGTGTGCAAAGTATTGATCTACAGCATCTCCCGAGGTTGCAACTTCAACCAGCCTCCGAATAGGTAGGGGGCATTTCAAACACACTTCTACTTCCAGTTTCAGATGGTTGAGAGATGCCCCCTACCTATTTGGAGGCTGGTTGAAGTTTCAGATGGTAGAGAGGCAGCTCTCTGGAAAGCTAACCTCTACCCACTATCCGTATGTCGGAAGATTCCTCCTCCCAGCGGTTCCGTTATCTGGCCTGTGACTTTTCCGTTTTCCCGTGCGCCTATGGTTTCTCTTGAATGCTCAATTTGAGGGGTGTCCTCCTGTGGTTTCTCACTTTCCCTGTTCTCGATACTGGTACCACGTGCGTCAGGAGTCGATAAGTTGAGAACATTGGCGCCATTCAACAAGCCTCGGTTCTTCCACAGCCGCCCTCGGTTTTCGACAATTTCAATCGCTCCAGGAGGAGGGTAGGGGGCTATGTGCGTGTCCCCGTTGTTCAATGATCTCCTCTCGCTATCCACCGAAGTCTGGTTCTTCCTTCGTCGCCAGAATCTCCATATCACTCCCATGAGGCACAGACTCGTGAGTAATCCTATTATGCTTCCCACAATCAACAAAGTATTTGCTTTTTGGGTGCGTTGTGTCACCGTTATCGTTGTGTCACCGGTATCGTTGTTACAGTCGAGGTTACTGTGGGCAATAAGCTCGTGGATGATTCGGTTGGTGACGGAGGTGTTTGGCTTTCTCTACTAATAGTAGAGGTCTAGTGAGCTATTCATGATATCTCAAATTGAATACCCACGCAGGATCCATGATTGCAGAAATCTTGTTCGAGCTTCCCTGTGGGATCGTTCCAAGGGGGTGGCAGAAATGGAATTTCCGGTCCGAGGTAGGGGGGGGGGAGGGGGCCCGGGGCGACACTGATTGGAGGATAGGACTATGGAAATCCCGATTGAACAAGGTTGAAAAGAATCACTTTGCATCTCACAGTTTGTGAGGTGTGAGTGTCATACATGTGTGGGTGACGTGATTGAGTTGTTCAACAAAGATCCCCCCGACGTCTGTGGGAGTGGCATTTCGGTAAGGTGTGTTGTGTAGAAAGTCTGCATTGGTCATGAGAGATATGTGACCCGCAGAGGATCTGGAGGATGCTTGAAGATGGTATAGCTGGGTCAACCACATCCTTCACATCGGATGAGATACATCAAATGTCTCCAGCAACACTTGAGAGAACAGTAGTTGCAGGTAGGGATCCGCCTTTCCTAGCTCGGAGTGAAGCTCATTGTACATCGAAGCACGTCCATCCCCCCTATTCTTGTTGACGGTTACTCCCCGACCAAGATGAATCCTTCGATGAGATATCGAACACACGGACCAAGGAGATTGGTCCAGTTGGTTTTGATGGCAATCACTGCCGATCCGGCAGCGGCTACATTCCGACATGGTTTGTCTCTTAATCACCATGTTATTCAACCCACTCTGTTCGCTTGCATCCTCCCTCGTCCTCTAAGTATCAAGCTTGAAGGTCCCCTACGAGATTTGGTTTTGCAGTTCATTGAATTACGTGCTAATGGGCGAAATGTCTCAGATTTTTGTCCATCGCTTGCTTGCTTCTCAACACCGAATGCAGCACGCCCCAGATTCGTATGATATCACAGGCTAATATCCGTCGATCCCAACTTGACCTTCAGGTCTATCACGTTTATTCATCTTGGATTCACCACCAGTGCTTTACGGTAGTCTATTCTGCCGTTGGTGCCGGCGACTGGTCCAATCTACGGCGTTTAGG